>PVJI01007305.1:60912-79348 GCA_004026765.1 Micronycteris hirsuta | reverse complement strand
TACTGTTTTCCACAATGGCTGCACCAGTCTGCATTCACACCAACAGTGCAGTAGGGTTCCCTTTTCTCCACATCCCCTCCAACAGTTATCTGTTGCTTTGTTGATGATGGCCATTCTGACTGGTGTGAGGTGGTATCTCATTGTGGTTTTAATTTGCATCTCTCTGATGGCTAATGATGTTGAGCATCTTTTCATATGACTCTGGACCTTCTGGATGTCCTTTCTCGAGAAGTGTCTGTTCATGTCTTTTGCCCATTTTTTAATTGGGTTTTTTGTCTTCCTGGAGTGGAGTCATACGAGTTCTTTATATATTTTGGAGATCAGACCCTTGTATGAGGTATCATTGGCAAATATGTTTTCCCAAACAGTTGGTTCTCCTTTTATTTTAATACTAGTTTCTTTAGCCCCACAGAAGCTCTTTATTTTGATGAGGTCCCATTTGCTTATTCTTTCCTTTATGTCCCTAGCTCTAGGGGACATATCATTGAAGATGTTGCTGTGTGGAATGTCTGAGATTTTCCTACCGATGTTTTCCTCTAGAACTTTTATGGTGTCATGACTTACATTTAAGTCTTTTATCCACCTTGAATTTATTTTTGTGTATGGTGTAAGTTGGTGCTCGAGCTTCATTTTTTTGCATGTAGCCATCCAGGTTTCCCAACACCATTTGTTGAAGAGGCTATTTTTATTCCATTTTATGCTTCTGCCCCCTTTGTCGAAGATTAATTGCCCGTGGAGACTTGGGTTTATTTCTGGGCTCTCTATTCTGTTCCATTGTTCTATCTGTCTGTTTTTATGCCAGTACCAAGCTGTTTTAATTACAGTGGCCTTGTAATATAGTTCGATATCAGGAATTGTGATCCCTCCTGCTTTGCTCTTATTTCTCAAAATTGCAGTGATATTCGGGGTCGTTTATGATTCCATATAAATTTTTGAAGTGTTTGTTCTATATCCGTGAAGTATGCCATTGGTACTTTGATGGGGATTGCACTGAATCTATAAATTGCTTTGCGGATTATGGACATGTTGATGATGTTGATTCTTCCAATCCATGAGCATGATATATGTTTCCATTTGTTTGTGTCTTCTGTGATTTCTCTCTTCAGTGTTGTGTAGTTTTCTGAGTACAGGTCTTTTACCTCCTTGGTTAGGTTTATTCCCAGGTATTTTATTTTTTTTTTTGTTGCTATATCAAATGGGATTTTTTCCCTGATTCCTGTTTCTGCTTTTTCACTGTTGGTATACAAAAATGCCTTTGATTTCTGGATATTGACTTTATGTCCTGCTGTTTTGTCAAATTCAATTATTAGATCGAGTAGCTTTTTGGTGGAGCCTATAGGGTTTTCTAAGTATACTATCATGTCGATTGCAAATAACGACAGTTTTGTTTCCTCCTTTCCAATCTGGAGGCCTTTTATTTCCTTTTCATGTCTGATTGCTGTGGCCAAACTTCCAGTACTATGTTGAATAGAAGTGGTGATAGTGGGCAACCTTGTCTTGTTCCTGATCTTAGTGGGAAAGATTTTAGTTTTTGTCCATTGAGTATAATGTTGGCTGTAGGTTTCTCATATATGGCCTTTATTATGTTGAGGAATGCTCCCTCTATTCCCACTTTGCTAAGTGTCTTCATCATAAATGGATGCTGTACCTTATCGAATGCTTTTTCTGCATCTATTGATATGATCATGTGATTTTTGCCTTTGCTTTGGTTTATGTGATGTATTACGTTTATTGTTTTGCGAATGTTGTACCATCCTTACATCCCTGGGATGAAACCCACTTGGTCATGGTGAATGATCTTTTGGATGTATTGCTGGATTCAGTTTGCTAATATTTTGTTGAGGATTTTAGTGTCAATGTTCATTAGTGATATTGGCCTGAAGTTTTCTTTTTTTGTTGTGTCTTTTTCTGGTTTTGGGATTAGGATGATGCTGGCATCATAAAAAGAGTTTGGGAGTCTTCTGTCCTTTTGGGTTTTTTGGAATAGTCTGTGAAGGATAGGTGTTAGTTCTTCCTTAAATAATTTGTAGAATTCTCCTGTGAAACCATCTGGTCCAGGGCTTTTGTGTGTAGGAAGTTTTTTGATTACTGCTTTAATTTCATCCACTGTTATTGGTCAGTTCAGGCTTTCTGTTTATTCATTATTGAGTTTTGGAAGATTATATTTTTCTAAAAATTTGTCCATTTCTATGTTTTCATATTTCTTGGCATACAGTTCTTCATAGTAGTGACTTATAATCCTTTGTATTTCTGTGGCATCAGTCGTAATGTCTCCTCTTTCATTTCTGATTGTGTTTATTTGGGTCCTCTCTATTTTTTTTCTTGATGAGCCTGCTTAAAGGCTTCTCTATTTTGTTTATCTTTTCAGAGAACCAGCTCCTGGATTCATTGATCTTTAGAATTGTCATTTTAGTCCCTATGTCATTTAATTCTGGTCTGATCTTGGTTATTTCCTTCCTTCTACTTGGTCTGGGTTGTCTTTGCTATTGTTCCTCGAGTTCTTGTAGGCATAGGGTTAGGTTGTTTGTGTAAACTGTTTCTGTTTTTTTTTTAGGTAGGCCTGTATCACTATGAACTTCCCTCTCAGGACTGCCTTCACTGTGTCCCATAAGTTTTGGGTTGTTGTCAGTTCATTTTCATTTGTTTCAAGGAACTTTTTGATTTCTTCCCTAATCTCGTCCTTGACCCATTCATTGTTTAATAGCATGCTATTCAGTCTCTATGATTTTGAGTGTTTTTGGGTTTTTTCCTTTGGGTTGGTTTCTAATTTCAGGCCCTTGTGGTCAGAGAAAATACTTGGTATCATTTCAATTTTTTTGAATTTGTTGAGGCTTGTTTTGTGTCCTATCATATGGTCTATATTTGAAAATGTTCCATGTGCATTTGAAAAGAATGTTTATTTAGCTTCTTTGGGGTGAAGGTCCCTATATATATCAGTTAAGTCCATTTCTTCTAGGGCATTGTTCAATGCCACAATGTCTTTGCTGATATTTTGTTTGGAGGATCTGTCCATTTTTGACAGTGGGGTGTTGAAGTCCCCTACTATAATTGTGCTGCTATCAATATCTTTCTTGAAGTCCTCCAAGATTTTCTTTATGTATTTGGTTGCTTCTGTGTTGGGTGCGTATATATTTACAATATTTATATCTTCTTGGTGGATTCTTCCCTTGAGTATTATAAAGTGTCCTTCTGGATATCTCTTGATGGCCCTTTTCTTTGAAGTCTATTTTGTCTGATATGGGTATTGCTACCCCAGCTCTTCTTTCTTGTCCGTTTGCTTGGAAAACTTGTTTCCAGCCCTTCACTTTCAGTCTAAGTCTTTTATCCTGAGGTGGGTCTCTTGTAGGCAGCATATGTGTGGGTCATGCTTTCTTATCCATTCCACTATTCTATGTCTTTTAATTGGAGCATTTAATCCATTTACGTTTAAGGTTATTATTGATAGGTACTTATTCATTGCCATTTTTCTTTTTACCTGTGTTCCTCACTCTCTCTCTTTCCCTTCCTTTCCTTAAATCAGTCCCTTCAGGATCTCTTGCAGAGCTGGTTTCATGGAGGTGTATTATTTTAGACTTCTTTTTTCTGGGAAGCTCCTTATTTGGCCATCTATCTTGATTGAGAGCCTTGCTGGGTAGAGTAGTCTTGGTTGCAGGCCTCTGGTTCTCATTACTTGGAATAGTTCTTGCCATTCTCTTCTGGCTTGGAGTGTTTCTGTTGAGAATTCAGCTGCTAACCTTATCGGGGTTCCCTTGTATGTTGCTTCCTGTTTCTGCCTCGCTGCCTTTAAGATTCGCTCTTTGTCTTGGAATTTTGCCATTTTAATGATGATGTGTCTTGAAGTGGGCCTGTTAGGGTTCCTTTTGATTGGGACTCTCTGTATTTCCTGGATTTGTGTGGCTTTTTCTCTCATCAGATTAGGAACTTTTCCACCATTATTTTTTCGAACAGGTTTTCCATCCCTTGCTGCTCTTCCTCTCCTTCTGGTATCCCTATTATACGAATATTATTACGTTTCATGTTGTCCTGCATTTCCCTTAATACCTCTTCATTCTTTCTAAGCCTCTTTTCCTGTTCCTGCTCTTTTGGGGTGTTTTTTCAACCTTGTCCTCCAGCTCGCTGATCCGATCCTGTCCCTTATCGAGCCTGTTTTTGATTCCTTCAATCGTGTTCTTCAGTTCAGATATTGTATTCTTCATTTCCTCTTGGCCCTTGTGAATAGTTTCTATTTCCTTTTTCATGTTGACATAGTTTGCAGTGAGTTCATTATAGTTTCCCTATAGTTTCTGGTAATTTTCTGTGAGCTCATCGAACTTCTCTAGTTTCTTGAGCTGCCTGATAACATATGCTTTGAACTCAGTATCTGATAGTTGGCTTGCCTCTGTTTCATTTATCATTCTTTCTGGGGCTTCCTCCTTTCCTTTCATTTGGGGATTGTTTCTTTGTCTTCCCATTGTTTGTAGTATTCTTCAGGCTAGTCTCTGATTCTTAAATTGATCTGTCAAGTTCTCTGGAGCAGCGAAGTTAATTTTGTGTCACTGTCTCTGTTTTTTGGGCTGACTCTTGTCTGGGTCCCACTCTATTCTCTTCACAATTCCAGGTTTTAATATCTAACCTGTGGATAAAGAAGATGGGTAAAGGGAGAAAAAGAAGAAAAAGAATGAGAAAAAAAGGGAAAAAAGAAAAATAAAGAAAAAATAATACTAAAATAAAATAATAAATAATAAAAAAATGAGAAATAAAATGAAGAGAAAAGTAGGAATACTAAATGAAGGGAAGGTAGAAAGAATTAAAAAATATAGAAGGACAGATAGGAAGAAGGGTGGGGGAAAACAAACAAAGAAACAAAGAGTAAACAAAACAAAGAAAAAGAAAAAATAAAAAAACAAGACTTCTGTTGGCTGGCTTTAAAAGTGTCCAGTCAGGTCTGCTTCTCAGGTCCTTCTGTCTGCGACAGGCTGGGAAGATATCAGGTTTCATTTTCTTTCTTCCTGAGGTGCACTCTCAACTGCCGTCCTGCCTCCAGCCGATTTGTAGGAATTCTCAGCATCCATTCTGGGCTGCCTGGCCTCCACACTGAGTCAGAGTTTGTGAGGTCTGTGTCTCCCCTCAGTGGGGCTCGATGGGGCTCCTCTGTGTTACTCCCATGGAGGGAGTCTGCACTGCAAGTCTCGAATCACAGTGGCTGGGTTGTGTCTCAGGCCCTCTAGGAGTGAGCTCCGCACCCCTGTATTTGTTGAGTGCTTTTGTCTCTGGATTCGGTGCTTGTAAGCCGTGAGCCTGGGCGCCCAGTCGCACACACACCCCAGCCGCCCCTGACTGGCTTCACAGGGTGAGCTTGGTCCCAGAGCTCCGGGCCTCGAATTTCCCGTTCAGTTCAATCTCCAGTTCCTCCCGCTGGGATTGCCAGCATCTGTGGATCAGCCCCCACGTACACACTGACCCCGGCCTGCTGGGGACCGAGCCTCTCCCAACAGATGCACGCGCCTGCTTTGGCTACTCACACACCCCAATCCAGCCCCCTCCCCAGGCTCCTGCAACAGACTGGGCAGCTGCCACGGCTGGATCCGTAGTCTTCCCAGCTCCCCACTGGTCCCGAGGGACCCCTTTGCTCCAAAGCAGACTCCCTACCGTCTGATCTTTCAACTGTGTGCACTCTTGGTCATCAGTCTTCCCACACACTGGAATACAGCTGGACGATCACTCCGCTCCTCAGAAAATCGGCCAGCTATCCAACCAGTGGGCAGGAGGAACCCGACCCTGCTCCCTCCTACTCTGCCTCCATCTTTCCTCCGATAAGTTATCATTTCTAAAAATAATTAGCAAACAGGTCAACACTTCACTGTTTCTTGCTCTTCATTTTTCTTATAATTATGGCTTTTCAGTTACTGCCCTTTTGATGTTTTCCTTTTCATATTCAGGGCAGCAAGCATTCGACATCTAGGTTGGTCATATGTTAAAAATCTGCTGTGATTCCTTTGACCAAGTTCCACTGTATCCATGGGATAGATCTTCAGTCATATGTACTGAATGTTCATATCACAAAGCCTCAGAGAGCCAGGTTTGTGGATGTTCAAGGTTAAGAAGATCAAGCAAGTTTATGCAGAGAGAGATTCTGTTCTCTGACCACAGATTGCATACTCTTTATTGCGAAGGGAAAGTACCAGACTTAGTATTATGTTTATAGGACTGTTTTGCCAGATCTCTTTGGTTACCACAAAAACCCATGCTATTGGTCATAGAAGATACCAGGGTAAGAAAACATGGCTGACTCAGCATAACATTTGGTGCATGTGAAAAACACTTCAAAGTACAGGGTCCGGCACAAGTCACGCCTGCTTGAGTGTGGTTGGTAGAGTAATAATATGGGTGTAATAATGTATTGCTTTAATTTGAACATTTAACCTAAAATGTCATATGATGTGCTTGAGTATGATATTGTTATGTTACAGAATATCATGCTTATAATTTTGTAATAATAAAGGGTCATTTCCACAGGGCTTCCTTTTCAGAGGTATGATAGATCTGTTGGGACTCGTCCTAATTTGCAAGTATTCCACCCTCCCTTGTTGAGACAACAACACATTTTCTTGAATATGCCTCTGCTTCTTCCTCACTGACTAGGGAACAGATTCACCATTCACTAGGTGTTTTAGGTGTGCAATTTATGGTACATGGTGTAGCACAGTTGCAGAGTCTGTCAGGACATACAAATTATTAGAAATTGCAGATGGAGCCCTGGCTGTGTAGCTCAGTGGATTGAGCACGGACTGGGAACCAAGGGGTCCTGGTTCTATTCCCAGTCAGGGCACATGCCTGGGTTGTGGGCAAGGTCCTCAGTGAGGGCCATGTGAGAGGCAACCATACATTGCTGTTTCTCTCCCTCTCTTTCTCTCTCCCTTCTCCTCTCTCTAAAAATAAATAAATAAAATCTTTAAAAAAATTGCAGATGGATCCTCTATGGATGTACCTTATGCAGTATTGTCTAGTTCATGAGAAATGGTGTCAGGGTTTTGGATGATGTATGCTGAGTGCACTGTGTGGTAGATTGATTGAACAAGTGCCAGAAAATACTACCCACAAACTCCTGAACTGAAAGTTTCCATGTTCTTAGCAAATCTTCTCCCACAGTTGGTTGGAGCTCACTTTCTGGTTCACCTTATTGTCTTTCCATGCACTAAGGCTCTCCTCTTCTCAGCTCCTTCCTATCCTCTTTTTCTCTGAATATATCCATTTGTCTTTTTCAGTTAAAACTGACCTGAGTTCTCTAATCTTAGTAATCCTTTATATTTTAATCGCATCACCTCAAATACTACTGCCACTTTCATTTTTAAAGTGATTAGTAGACATCTTTGAAGAGACAGTATACATAGTGGTTATAGGTCTGGACTCTGGAACTATATTGCCTGGGTTTCATAGTAGATCTGCTACATTTTTATAGGCTGTGTGACCTTGCTCAAGTTATTCAACTTCCATGTGGCTTTGTTTTTTCATCGTAAATAGGAACATCTATTAAGATATTTTCTGTTATATGTCTATTAATGTACTTTTCTCTTATAGAATTGTGATAGTTAAAAAAGTTAATTCATGTCAATCACTTAGAACAGTGTCTCATGCATGGTAATTCAGCAAAATAAATATTAGCTATTATTATTTTATTTTGAGTATATAATAAGGAAGAAAACCTTCTGAAATGATTATATTCTTTGCAAGTGGTTGTTTCACATTTGTAGCTTCTTCAACTTTGCCTGTAGTAATGCACTGAGGATAAGTGAATGAAAGTATTAGCTGCATCAGCATCCAAGAGTGGGAACCTCCCTGCAATGTTAAGTTCCATGATCTTTAAACTGAAATTTCTTTTTTTCCTACCTTGTTGGGCAATCCAGTGATTGTTGGCCTTGCCACAGAGATGACATCATCCTGGATCTGAAAGATTTTAAAAATTATTTTTATCACAGTTGTAAATTATCATTCTTTCTTTAACCCAGCAGCTCCACCTTCAAAGACTTAGAGGGCAACAGCCTGAAGGATAGCGGACATGAGGAAAGTGACCAGACTGACAGTGAGCATGATGTCCAGCGGAGCCTGTATTGTGATACTGCTGTCAATGACGTGCTGAACACCAGTGTGACCTCCATGGGATCTCAGATGCCTGACCATGGTAAGGGCTAGTTGGATGTAAGTTGCAATCATAGACTCCAAAGAAACCAGAATACTTGTAGGCATACTGTCTTACTTTACTATAGTGAGTGTGTTGTCAAGGTGTGCACTGTGCTCATGACTCAACAGCTTCTATAGGGTTTTGAAATGTCCTGATAAATGACCAGATCCTTCTTTAACCTCCCTGGATGGGCTCTCCTATGATTGTATAATATTCAGGTATTTTAAAAGCTAACTATATGTATATTACATAAATTATCTTCAATTAATAACTACCCTGAGCACATAGGAAATGAGAAAATTCCTTCTTCAGGAATAAACACCCCCTTTATGTTAGTACATGAATTTAACTGAAAAATTAAGTTGCACAGAACATAGCACTAATGAGACCAAAGGGGTGGGTTTTATTTCCATATCAGGCTAGTTAACTTTACACAGAGAGAGATTCTGTTCTCTGACCACAGATTGCATACTCTTTATTGTGAAGGGAAAGTACCAGACTTAGTATTATGTTTATAGGACTGTTTTGCCAGATCTCTTTGGTTACCACAAAAATCCATGCTATTGGTCATAGAAGATACCAGGGTAAGAAAACATGGCTGACTCAGCATAACATTTGGTGCATGTGAAAAACACTTCAAAGTACAGGGTCCGGCACAAGTCACGCCTGCTTGAGTGTGGTTGGTAGAGTAATAATATGGGTGTAATAATGTATTGTTTTAATTTGAACATTTAACCTAAAATGTCATATGATGTGCTTGAGTATGATATTGTTATGTTACAGAATATCATGCTTATAATTTTGTAATAATAAAGGAGCATTATTCATGCCAGACCCCATACATGTCAGGAGTACCATGCTCATGTATGAAGAAGAGTCTATTTTTGTGAAATCAGCCAACATCTTTAGCAAGAGGAGCTACTTAAAACTGTGTTAGGCAGAAATCAGGGTACAAAAGCATTAGCGGAGTTCAGCTAAGGCAGAATGTTCAGATGGACTTGGGCACAAATGTCATTTTCAGTGTTTTACTGATGCAAACATGCTAGGCAAACAGCCTGTCTTTTTCAGTTAAGAACTATGAATTCAGCTTCGTGTTTAGACTCAGTGAATCTTCAGAATGCTTGGCTATGTTTTGAGAGATGCTAGATGCAAGCTCAACTGGAAGCCCCACTGCTAAAAGACTTAAAGATGAGAAAACAAAATATGGTGATTATGTGCTGGTCTTCAACAGTTTTACTTTACTGTAAACACCATTAAATCCTGTTTTGGTCTTGTAAATGAATCCAAAGGGAAAAGAATCATGATGCACAAACCAAAATGTTTTCCATGGAAAAAATTTAGTCACTGTATAAACTCTATTAAATTGTCTAATCCATCCCTCCCCAGTAGATCCAGGTGTACAGGTCTATAATATAGAGAGGTCACTGCTGATTGTGCACTTCTGCCTTCCTTAATTGATGAGTGGTGACATCATTAGAGATAATATACTTTCTGGGCAACCTTACTAAGACTAATGCTAAAAACAATTAAACATTTACATAACTGAAAAAGAGACTTTTTAATTATCAGATTAGCAATGTGTCACAGGACACAGACTGATATGTATCATTTACTCTTCTTGTGTCTCAAAGAAATGCTATTTCATTTATCTCAGAAAGAGTTTTAGTTAGATGCTCTCTAAAATAAAATGACTTTAGAAAAGGAAATAGTCATGATAGATTCTCACTTAATGCTTGGGTAGAACATCTGTTTTAATTTCTTGTCACATTTCTCCAGGAAAACAGCATCAGTGGACTACAGCTAGTTTTTTTCTGAGGGTTTCCCCTTACAAATGGGATGTATTGTGTGTGTGTGTGTGTGTGTGTGTGTGTGTGTGTGTGTGTGTGTGTAATATATGAATGAGAGTATTCTAAAGCAAATCTGTGGCATTATCTCAATACTCTTCTACAGAAGAGATGGTGATTATATACATACACACATTTTTTTTTGCTGTTCTACTTTGGCAACACTTTCACATTTTATTTCTTAATATTCAATGTTCATGTATGTATCTTCATTATTTCCATTATTCCAGCAGTGGCTAAACCTTGAACTAACCCTTGTGTTTGTTCCTTTTAACTTGATTGAATCATTCAGTTTCAGGTACAAAGGGAATTTAGATCTTGCTTGTATCTTAGACTCTTTGTAATGATATCCCAGTACTTCTGAGCTTTCTATAATGATAATTATTGTATTTCAAACCAACTGTAAGCTAGCTACACAGACTGTGTCATCAATTCACTTGGGTTGATTATTGTTATCTCAAACAGCAGCAACAATTTCAACAATTGGCATTTTATAGCATTTTGTTATCTCAAACCTGGATTCACATAATAAATGTTTTCCCTTTTATTCTAAGGCACAGTGGTTGAAAAGCAAGCACTGAGTTAATTTGCCATGCATGTGTGATCTTTTAACCCATTCTAATTAGAAGAGTTTTAGTTAGATTCATTCCAGGGCAGTATGATATTGTTGTTTCTGAGGACTACCAATTTACAAAGTTAAGGAGGAAAAATGAAATCTCCCCTGGACTCATACTGGCACTGAAAGTCTCATTCCTCAAGGACAAAAATAGCCAAGTCCCAGGTCTTTTTGGTTCATTGATACTGTGATGGGCATCTCAAACCCAAGTGTCCTGAAATCCTGGAGGTTCCAGAGATGAACTATTTTTGAGGTTTGAGTGGATGTCTCTGGAGAAAAGCAAGGGTTACAATGACCTTGTCAGACTAACTCTGATCCTGATGATATTTCTTCTGGTTCTGTCAGAACCACTCCAATATTGGGCCAAATATACCCAACAGAGTGTACCTTACATTTTTGCTTTGGAGAATTTGACTCACGTTGGGTTTCATGTCTGCAGCTCTCTCTGTGATGTTTCTAATTTGGATATTAACACAGCATCTTTCTTTGCACGTATGTGGACACATGATTGATGTGAACCTTAGGGTTTTCAAAATAATTTTATTCATCTGTTAATTTTTTTCCTTGAGTGGGAACAGGTTGTTCAATGAGCTAATATTGTGTTGCTAGTGTTTGAGGAAAAGGTACAAACTACATCTGCTCTAGATTTCTGAGACACCTGGATCCTATGCCTCTTCATGCTGCCAAAAGTATTTTTGGGCTTTGTTCTTACAACTTCACTATAGCAGAAGAATGCTCATCATGAATTTCAAGGGTACTTTGTGACTCTCGGAGTAAAGGCTTACATTTCTTAATTTTCAACAACTCTTCCTTGAAAACACATTCTAGGGGTGGGAACCCGGAATCACTATATTTAACCAAGGAAGGAGAATATCTGGAAGATTTTATTTTTTAATTTTATTTATTTAGTTTAGACAGAGGGGAAGGGAGGGAGAAAGAGGGAAACATCAATGTGTGGTTGCCTCTCGTGCCCCCTACTGGGGACCTGACTTGGCCAGCAACCCAGACATGTGCCCTGACTGGGAATCGAACTGGTGACCCTTTGATACGCAGGCTGGCACTCAATCCACTGAGCCACACCAGCCAGGGCTGTCTGGAAGTCTTTTGCACTCAAAGGGCAAAAGTTATGGTTTAGCCACTTGACTTTGGATTGTGCTTTGATTGTGTTTTTATTGATTCTACCAAACACATCCATGAGCTGAGTCAAGATGAAGATAAGAGGAAATGAGCGAAATCTGCTTTCGGGGTTATTATCAATCCTGGTATTATTCTCTACATGCCCCAAAACCAGGTCAGTGTGTTGATAAACTGGTTGAGCTGAATTTCCTGGTTGCCAGGTGATTGAATTGCAAATTCATTTATCATTTGCAAGTGCCTTTTAATTAATTTGTCTCAGCTTTTCCCCAGTACTATAGTTCTTGTTCCCAGAAAGAAGGTGATGAGAATTCTTTATCTTATACTTTCTACTGGCATATGACATCTTTTTCGAATGCTGTCTCTGTTATTCTCAGAGTGCCTTGAGAACACGTAAATGCTATCACTGAGCAGATTTTACTGCCTAGTTTGGTTTCTGAGGTTTTTTGATGCTGAGTTTGAGAGTTACAATAAAATATTTTAACAATGCCTTCCTGCCTTGAATTCAAGTTATTTGGTAAAATCACCACATTCTGGCAGGGACAAGAATTTCATCTCATGCAATGTCTGCAATCTTTAAGGAGAGTGACTGACAAGGGCCCTGGCTGGTGTGGCTCAGTGGATTGAGCACTGGCCTGTGAACCAAAGGGTCGTCGGTTCAATTCCCAGTAAGGGCACATGCCTGGGCTGCAGGCCAGGCCCCTGGTGGGGGCCACATGAGAGGCAACTACATTGATGTTTCTTTCCCTCTCATCCCCCTCCCTTCCCTTCTGTCAAAAATAAATGAATGAATTCTTAAAAAAAAAAAGAAGGGTAACGGACAGGAAGGGTGGTCAGAGGTGCCAGAGGCTCATGGGTTTGGTGCACAATTGGGGGTATCACCGGTCCTGAATCTGTTCCTATCATAGTTTTTTTCTGGGTTAAACAGTTCTGGGGTTAATAGGCTTCTGTTTTCTCCTTGCTTGTTTGCATGAAAATTTTTGATGGTATGCATATTCTTGTTATACTTACTTAAACATGTAATCCTGATATGAAATTGGAGTTTATAGAGATCATGTCCTAGAACGGTGCATGCTAGTCCCAAGCCCAACTAATTTGTTTTAAATAACACTCTATTTCTCTTACTTTATGATATGAATTATTGATTATAAATTCATCAGCTGAAAATATGGCTCTAAATTGCTGTAATATGCAACTAATTTGGACTTCACTACAACAATTAATTGATTGCCTTCCTATTCTAATTGATTCCAAATTGAAGAGTGTACGGAAATTTACAATGATATTTATCTCCTTTTCACATCCAAATGCACCCAAATGCAATATAATGATTGCTTTATTTCTGGAAGTGTGGGCTCTTTTGCATTTTGCTAACTTGTTTATTTGCTAGTTTTACCACCTGAATATCATTTAACATTTTTTTGGGGTAAAACATGGATTTGAAGAACTTGATCTGGGACTAATGCAACTGCTGTTACAAATTACTGATGAAAATGTTCTGTAGTCTGCATACTATGCATAGTCTAGTTTCAACCACAGGTGTATTAAGATATTTAAACTTTCAACACTATACCAACAATGCGTAATTCATTTCCTCTAGCGTTTTAGTGAAATTAGAATTCACTGACTGGACATCTTTTCCTTATCCTTTTACCTATCCCACTGACTCACCTCTCACCTTACTAAATTTCCAAACACTCATTTCAATTAGCCTCTTGGCAAAATAGCGAGTTCTTAGTGGAGAAAATTTTGTGGCATTGTAAAGCAGTATGCTACTGAGTTCTAGAAATGGTAGCATGGACCAGATGTTCATAGAGTAATTGAAAATTCCATTTTATCAGAATAGCATTTGCTGTCAAAAAGTTTTATCTTTACTTCAACAAAGAGGTTGATTAGATCCCCCTGGACCTGAATTTGCATCTGTGAGACTAGATGTACTGTTTTGCAATTCATGTGGTTTTTTTAATCCTGGTTTTTCTCATATGGAATCTTTTGAAATGTCTTCGTCCTCTTGCACATATACCAAGTGAAATGTTTAATGATTTGAAGACAGGAATGTATAAGTATATGGTGTATCTATATGCATGAATTTCATCTTTTTTCTCTTTTTTTAAAAGATTTTATTTATTCATTCTTAGAGAGATGGGGAAGGGAGGGAGATAGAAAGGGAGTGAAACATCAATGTATGGTTGCCTCTAGCACACCCTATACTGGGGATATGGCCTGCATCCCAGGCATGTGCCATGACTGGGAATCAAGCCGGTGATGGTTTGGTTCACAAGCCTGAGCTCAATCCACTGAGCTACACCAGCCTGGGAAAATTTCAGCTTTTTTAAAAACTTGCCTCAGGTATACAGAATTCTAATACGAGACAGAAACAGTACGTTCATGGATATATATCATCCATTTATTCAGCAATATGTTTAAATGCCCACTATGTGTCTGGCTCTGGGAATCGAAGTGTCAGCTACTGCTGTTAGTGACTCTGAATGTTATCTTTTTAGCTTTGCTTATCTGGGGTTTACTGGGATGACTAAGGGCAGCTCGATGATGAAATGAATAATTCTTTCTGATTTTTGATATCATTATAAGAATAGAGCTTAGGACTATTAAAAACCCAATTAGTATTGTGCCAATAAAGCAAAGGAAATAATAAGACTGTTACAATCCAGATCTTATCTTTGTTAAGACTATCGTGAAAGATTCTTCCTTGCTGTTATAATTTTAACTGTCACAATGATCAATGATAAACATTTTCTTTTTAAACTTATCCTCTCTGAGGTTGAACTTCCTGATCACTTTTAGTTAATGTCACCATAAAGTGGTATGTTTGATCTCTGACATACCCAGTTACCTTGCTGGTTTAGAGACACTCAATGGTACTCAATGCCCAGTCTCCCTCTTCCCCTGATGTCTAGGAACTTTATCAATTCTCAGTCTCAGCAGTGTCTGGGAAGGTGGGAAGAAAGGTGATAGGTAGATACTTTTGTTTATTTCAGCTTCATTACTGAACCAGATCATTGGACTCCTTCTAAAACATTGTTTACATTTTATTGGCAATATAGTTGCTGAAATGAAAAGCCGTACTTAACTAATGGAAACATCCATGCTGTTAGCAGTTGTTTGCTAGCATTCTTTTGGCATGGACCCTTTTGTCAGAGAAATTTTTTTAGGACAGTTCTGTACATCTGCTTTGAAGTAGAAACACTGTTCCTCTTTTTAAAATAACATCGTTTTTCCCTGATCCACTCGGAACTTTTAGTTGTCTTATATTCGATGTCTATCTCAAAATTTAGTATTATTAATAGTTATTAATGGTAAGAGATTCATTATTCATCAAATGAATAAATGCCAGGGACTTTCTTGACTGGTTCACACTAAGAATTTCTATATTTCTAAGCACTTGTAAAACACTAGAGAATGGAGGGCATATAAAAAGAGCACACTGAACAATTAAGAATTTCATTCTCTAGGAGTTTATGGCCTACTACTACAATAGTCTAGTATGGAATAGATGGCATAGAATCAGTGAAGAAATTAATTAAGATTATTGGAACTGGAAAGGAAAATGCATTTCAAAGGATACTTTTGTGTAATGGGATACTTTTGGAGGAATAGCAGGATCCAGGCCCTGATGTAGTATGCTAGATAAAATTATGCTCTATTTAGGTGATTTGCTATGTGAATATTTTCCAATTGCCTGATGATAAAGCAAGCTGTGTTAGCCATGATAAACAGGGACACCGTCAATAGGATAACAGAAGAGAAGCACATCAAGTTGTTCAACAGGGCTAGATCATATGAGTTGTTTTGCATATGCAAAAAGTCCATTGGATTATCAAGATCATTATACTCTTAGGGTATTTCAATCTATTTAACATTATTTCTGACCTAACCCGAAGCTGGTTCAGAGCCATAAATAAATTCCATCAGGATGGAAAACATGAATCTAAACTTGTCATTTAAATATTTGTGAAGTACTTTTCCTGTTTATTTTCCCTTTAACCCCTTTATTATGGAATATAGAGAATTAAGTCCAGTCATAATTTAAAGAGCAATTTCAAGAACACCAAAATCTTGTATCATTTCTTTATTGTTTGTGTAAAACACTTGTGAGATGGCATTCCTTTCTTACCACAGATACTTTTTGTCATCCAGGGTCAGATGTTTGCCCCAGGTACTTTTGGTTTGTGTCTTCACCAGATGGCTCATTGCCTGTTTACTCCAGGTCAAGTAAAGCTAATTTGATGCATCTACTTTGGACCTATGACATTTTTTTTCAACATTTGTTTTACTGTTGTTCAAGTACAGTTTTCTGCCTTGTCCCCCGACCCGTCACTACCACCTGAGCCCTCCCCCACCTCTTTCCCCTGTTTCCACCACCCCTTTGTTATTGTCCATGTGTCCTTTAAAATTGTTCCTGTAAACAATTCACCCTTCACCCCTCTGGCCACTGTCAATCTGTTCTCAATTTCAATGTCTTTGGTTATATTTTGCTTGCTTGTTATTTTGTTGATTAGGTTCCTGTTAAAGGTAAGATCATACGGTATTTGTTTTTCATTGCCTGGCTTATTTCACTTAGCATAATGCTCTCCAGTTCTATCCATGCTATCACAAAGGGTAGGAGCTCATTCTTTCTTTCTGATGAGTAGTATTCCATCGTGTAAATATACCATTGTTTTTTGATCCAGTCATTTACTGATGGGCACTTAGGTTGCTTGCAACACTTGGCTATTGGAAATTGTGCTTCTATGAACATTGGGATGCATAGGTTCTTTTGGATTGGTGTTTCAGTGTTCTTAGGATATAATGCTAACACTGCAGTTGCTGTGTCAAAAGGCAGTTCCATTTTTAGTTTTCCGAGGAAATACCATATTGTTTTCCATAGTGGTTGTACCAGTCTGCAATCCCACCAGGATTCCCTAGGATTCCCTTTTCTCCACAACCTCTCCAACAATTGTTTGTTCATATGTTTATGATGGCCATTCTGATTGGTGTGAAGTAGTAACCATTGTCGTTTTAATTTGCATCTCTCTGATGGATGGCAATACTGAGCATCTTTTCATATGTCTTTGGACCTTCTGTATGTCCTCCTTGGAGAAGTGTCTGTCCAAGTCCTTTACCCAATTTTTTTTAAAGATTTTATTTATTTTATTTTATTTATTTATTTTTAGAGAGAGGGGAAGGGAGGGAGAAAGAGAGGGAGAGAAACAGCAATGTGTGGTTTCCTCTCACATGGCCCTCACTGGGGACCCGGCCTGCAACCCAGGCATGTGCCCCAACTGGGAATCGAACCAGGACTGCTTGGTCCCAGCCCACGCTCAATCCACTGAGCTACACCAGGCAGGCCCTTTACCCATTTTTAATTGGGTTGCTAGTTTTCTCAGAGTGAAGTCATGTGAGTTCTTTATTTATTTTGGATATCAAACCATTTTCTGAGGTATGATTAGCAAATACATTTTCCCACATAGTTGCTTCTCTTTTCATTTTTATGCTGCTTTCCATAGCCATGCAGAAACTTTTTAATTTGATGAGGTCCCATTTGCTTATTCTTTCCTTTATCAATGAAGGTGTTGCTGTGTGGAATGTCTGAGATTTTCCTGCCAATGTTTTTCTCTAGGAGTTTTATGGTGTCACGACTTGTATTTAAGTCTTTTATCCACCTTGAATTTATTTTTGTGTATGGTTTAAGTTTGTGATTGAGTTTCATATTTTTACACGAAGCAAAATTTGTTGAAGAGGCTATTTTTGCTACATTTTATGCTGCTCCCCTCCCTTGTTGAATATTAATTGACTGTAGAGACTTGGGTTTATTTCTGGCCTCTCTATTCTGTTCCATTGGTCCATGTGTCTGTTCTTATGCCAGTACCAGGCTGTTTTGATTATAGTGGCCTTGTAATAGAGTTTGATATCAGGTATTGTGATCCCTCCTACTTTGCTCTTCTTTCTCAAAATTGCTGCAGCTATTCATGGTCATTTATGGTTCCATATAAATTTCTGAAGTGTTTGTCTTATGTCTGTGAATTATGCCATTGGTACTTTTATAGGTATTGCATTGAATCTATAAATTGCTTCGGGTAGTATGGACATTTTGATGATGTTGATTCTTCCAATCCATGAGCATGGTATATGTTTCTATTTGTTTGTGTCTTCCATGATTTCTTTCTTCAGACAATAACACACTACTCTTGATATTTTATTTTTTATTCTTTTTATCCAGATCATATATTTCTTTTCATATTATTGTTAATCCCATTGTCACACAGTACCCTTCCCTAGTCTTGGTCCATTTCACTATCTTCCTGAACTTTATTACTGTGGTGGTTAACTTCATTATCTTGCACACTATGCCAAATTTCTATCCCTTACTCTCACTATATCTCCTCATCTAACCACAAATAAGCACTCCAATTTTTGGAGTAAGCTCATATTCCTTTTCCCCTCTATTAAGAGTCTTATCTCGTTTTCACATTTTATGAAAAGTGGCTAGTTGGGCAAAATATCACGATTATTGCTGCACTCCTCCAAAGGATCTCCTATCTGTTCTCTACCTGTTGGTACTTTAAATCCCACAGAATACTCTCTGGCTGTCATAATCTATTCCTCCTTCGCCCTGCCCTGGATCACATACAAGATAAAGTGGGAATTGTAAACACCAAAAAAAAAAAAAAAAAACCCTTGGAA
>PVJI01007305.1:0-60812 GCA_004026765.1 Micronycteris hirsuta | reverse complement strand
GGGATTTCAGAAACAAACAAAAAGAGTCACCTAAAATGGGGAGACAAAGAAAGAACCTGCAGTCAAAAGGAATGGAAGACTCACCAGCAAAAAGTGAAATGTAATATAGGCAAGCAAATTATCAGATATACAATTCAAAAGAATGATGATAAGGAAGCTCAAAGAACTCACAGAAAACTATAAGGAACTGAGTGAACTACAAGAGTATGAAAAAGGAAATAGAAACTATAAACAAGAACCAGGAAGAAATGAAGGATACAATTTCTGAAATGAAAAGCACACTAGAAGGATTTACAAGTAGGCTGGATGAAGCAAAAGGCCGAATTCATCAGCTTGAAGACAAGGTAGGAAGAAACACCCAGGTAGAGCAGGTGCACAAAAAATAACTCACAATATATGAAGATAGCTCAAGGGAAACTGCAAAAAACAATATGAACTGGAACAACATTTGAATCATAGGAATACCAGAGGGAGAAGAAAAGGAACAAAGGATAGAAACCATGTTTGAAAAAATAATGACAGAAGTCTTTTCCAACCTGGAGAGGGGAAAACCACACAAGTGCATGAAGCACAGCAGGTTCCAATCAAGATGAACCCAATGAGGCCTACTTCAAGCCAAATCATAATTAAAATACCAAGTTTTAAAGACAAAGAGATAATCTTAAAAGTAGCAAGGAAGAAACAAGAAGTAACATACGAGGGAGTTCCAATAAAGCTATCACCTGATTTCTCAACAGACACACTACACGCCAGGAGAGAATGGCAAAAAATATTCCAAATAGTGAAAAGCAAAGGCCTGCAACCAAGACTATTCTACCCAGCAAGGCTTTAAATTAAAATGGAAGATAAAATTAGGAGTTTCCTAGACAAAAGAAGGCTGAAAGAATACACCTCCACTAAACCAGCACTGCAAGATATGCTTCAGGGACTGCTATAAGAAGAGGAAGAAAAAGAGACAGAGGAACACAGGTGTAAAGGGGATAAAATGAATAAGTACCCATCAATAATAACCATAAAATTAATGCATTAAGTGCTCCAATAAAAATATATAGGGTGGCTAAATGGATAATAAAACATGACTCACATATATGCTGCCTACAAGAAACCCACCTCAGAAGAAAAGACATACACAGACTGAAAGTGAAGGGATGGAAAAAAATATTCCAAGCAAATGGACAGGAAATAAAGGCCTGATTAGCAATACTTATATCAGACAAAATAGACTTCAAAACAAAAGCCATAAAAAGAGGCACTGAAGGACACTTCATAATCATCAAGGGAAGAATCCACCAAGAAGACATAAATATTATAAACATATATGCACCCAACATAGTAGCATCCAAATATATAAGGAAAATCATGGAGGACTTCAGGAAAGATATAGACAACAAAACACTTTTATAGAAGATTTTAATACCCCAATGTTAACAACTGATAGATCTTCCAAACAAAATATCAACAAGGGTATTACGGCATTGAAAAATTCCCTAGATCAAATGGACTTAACAGATGAATATACAGAAACTGTCATCCCAAAGAAGCAAAATATACATTCTTTTCAAATGCACACGGAGCATTTTCAAAGAGAGACCACATGATAGGACACAAAACAAGCCTCCATAAATTCAAGAAAATTGAAATCATACCAAACATTTTCTAGACTGCAAGGGACTGTAACTAGAAACCAACTTCAAGGAAAAAAACTCAAAAACACTCAAATTCATGAGATTGAATAGCAAGCTATTAAAAAATGAATGCGTTAATAATGAGATCAATAAAGAAATCAAAAGTTTCTGGAAACAAATGATAATGAACTCACAACAGTCCAAAACTTAGGGAACACAGCACAGGCAGTCCTTATAGGGAAGTTCATAGCGATACAGGCCTACCTACAAAAGATAGAAACATTTGAAATAAACAATCTAATCTTACATCTACAAGAACTTGACAAACAACAATAAACAAAGCCCAGTGCAAGTAGAAAGAAGAAAATACCCAGGATCAGAGCAAAATTAAATGACATAGAAAATAAAAGAACAATCCAAATGATCCAAAAACCCAGGAGCTGGTTTCTTCAAAAGATAAACAAAATCAACAAGCCTTTCAGCAGACTCATCAAGAAAAAAAAGTTCTGGCTGGTGTGGCTCAGTTGATTGGGTGCCGGACTGCGAACCTAAGGATGGCAGGTTCGATTACCAGTCAGGACACACACCTGGGTTGCTGCCCAGATCACCAGTGGAGGACATGTGTGGAGCAACCACACATTGAGAAAAAGGAAAAAAAGAGAGAGGATCCAAATAAACAAAATCAGAAATGAAAGAGGAGAGAGTACAAGTGATTCCACAGAAATACAAAGGATTATAAGAAATTACTATGAAGGACTATGTGCCAAGAAATTTGAAAACCTGATTGAAATGAACAAAGTTCTGGAAAAATATAATCCCCCAAAATGAATGAAGAAGCAGCAGAAAGCCTGAAAAGACTGATAATGGCTGGTGAATTGAAGCAGTAATCACAAAACTTCCAGCACATAAAAGCCCTGTATGAAACAGTTTCATAGAAAATTTTTACAACACATTTAAAGAAGAGATAACCCCTATAGTTTTCAGATTATTTTAAAAAATCTAAGATGGGTGGAGACTCCCTAACTCTTTTTGCAAAGCCAGCATCATCCTAAATCCAAAACCAGATGAAGACACAAGGAAAGAAAACTACAGGCCAGTATTGCTGATGAATATAGATGCTAAAATCCTCAACAAAATACTGGTGAACCACATCCAGCAATACATCAAAAAGATGATACACCATGACCAAGTGGGATTCATCCCAGGAATGCAAGGATGGCACAATATTCACAAATCAATAAATGTAATACATCACATAAACAAAAGCAAAGACAAAATCACATGATCATATAAATGGATGTGGAAAAAACATTTGATAAGGTACAACAGCCATTTATGAAAAAACACTCAGCAAAATGAGAGTAGTGGGAGCATACCTCAACATGAGAGAGGCCATATACAAGAAACCTACAGCCAACATCATACTCAATGGGCAAAATCTAAAAGCTTTCCCACTAAGATCAGGAACAAGACAAGAATGTCTGCTTTCACCACTTGTATTCAACATAGTATTGGAAGCCTTAGCCATAGCAATTAATGAAGAAAAAGAAATAAAAAGCATCCAAATTGGAAAGGAGGAAGTAAAACTGTCGCTGTTTGCAGATGACATAATAGTGTACATAGAAAACCCTATAGACTCCACCAATAAACTACTACCTAATGAGTGGATTTGGCAAAATAGCAGGATACAAAGTCAATATTCAGAAATAAAAGGCATTTTTTAAAGCTTTTATTTATTTTCATTTTTTTAGACAGAGGGAGAAAAGAGGGAGAAAGAGTGGGAGAGAAACATAAATGTGTGGTTGCATCTATCACGTCCCCCACTGTGCACCTGGCCTGCAACTAAGACATGTGCCCTGACTGGGATTCGAATCGGCAGCCCTTTGGTTCGTAGGCTGGTACTTAATCCACTGAGCCACACCAGCCAGGGTGGAAGGTATTTTTATACACCAACAATGAACTATCAGAATCAGAAATCAGGAAAAATATCCCATTTGCTATAAGAACAAGGAAAATAAAGTACCTAGAAATAAACCGTACCAAGAAAGTAAAAGACCTGTACTCAGGAATCTACACAACGTGGAAGAAAGAAATTAAGGAAGACACACACAAATAGAAGCATATACCATGTTCATGGATTGGAAAAATTAACATCATCAAAATGGCCATATTACTCAAAGCTACTTATACATTCAACACAATCCCTATTAACGTATCAATAACATATTTCACAGATTATAACATTTCGAAGATTTACATGGACCCATAAATTACCCTGAATAGTCACAGCAATTTTGAGAAAGAAAAACAAAGTACAAGGGATCACAATACCTGATATCAAACTATATTATAAGGTGACAGTAATCAAAACAGTCTGGTACTGGCATAAGAATAGACACATAGACCAATGGAACAGAATGAGAGCCCAGAAATAAACCCAAGTCTCTATGGTCAAATAATATTTGAGAAAGGGGAAGAAGCATAAAATACAGTAAAAATCACTTATTTGATAAATGGTATTTGGAGATCTGGATAGCTACATGCAAAAAAATGAAACTTGACCAACTTACCACACAGACAAAAATAAATTCAAGATGGATAAAAGACTTAAATATAAGTCATTACACCATAAAAGTCCTAGAGGAGAACATAGGCAGGAAAATTTCAGATATTCAATGTAGTAATATTTTCACCGATATGTTCCCTAGAACAAGGGCTATAAAGGAAAAGGAAAACAAATGGGACCTCATCAAAATAAAAAGTTTCTGTATGGCTAAAGAAAACAGCATTGAAATGAAAAGAGAATCAACTATATGGGAAAACGTATTTGCCAATGATACCTTGGACAAGGGTTTGATCTCCAAAATATGTAAAGATATCAAGTGACTCCATTCCAGGAAGCCAGAAAACCCAATTAAAAATGGGCAAAAGACTGGACTTCCTAAGATGGTGGCATAGGTGAATGCGCCGTGCCACCTCGCACAACCAAACAAGGAAAAAATCAGAAATTTACACAACCCAAAACAGCCAGATCTGACAGAAAATCGAATTGAGAGGAAGTCCGACAACCAAGGAATTAAAGAAGATACATTCATCCAGTCTGGTGAGCCGGGAGGAGCAGGGCGGAGGGAGAGTGCTCGGCGACTCCGTGGCGAGCTGGTGAGCAGACAGCAGGTCCGCGGTTGAAGGGGCGGTTCCCGCGCGGCTGCAGCACACCGAGAGACGGTGGTGCCTGACCGAAGTGCGGCCAGCGCCCCGCTCATCCGGACCCAGCGGGGCTGAGACTGGTGGACCGGGCAGGTCCGCATTCGCGGGCAGACGGACCGGGAGAGAAAGCAGTGCACAACCCATCAGCGCAGATTGAGAGCACCCGTGGGGGTGGATTTGGCAGTGGGAGGAACTCCTGGCCTCATAGGAGAGTTTGCTGGGGAGACCTGCTGGGGATTAGAGCTGTGCAACCCACCCACCGACCCTGGAGTGACCCCCGGAGCCAGCGCAGAGGGGCTCAAATTGCTTGCAGGAGGTGGTATGGGTGCGGAGAGTGGAGCAGGCGCCATTGTGCTCTCAGGTCCAGCCCCCACAGGTTACGTCACAGCACAACTACCAGGAGTTTCCCTGCCCAGGTGAACCCCAAGGCTCCGCTCCCTTACAGTAACAGGCGCACCGAGGGGGAAAAAAATGGCCCAAAGAAAGGAACAGATCAAAGCTCCAGAGCTAACCCACCAAGAGATAGCCAACCTATCGGATGCACAGTTTAAAACCCTAGTAATAAGAATGCTTACAGAATTCAACGAAAAATTATCGAAATTGCTTGAACAAATGAGGAGAGATCTGCAGGGAACCAATAGGGATAAGAAGGAAACTGGGGCTCAAATCAACAGAGTGGACCAGCAGAAAGAAAAAAAACATCCAACCAGAAAAGAATGAAGAAATAAGAATTCAAAAAACGGAGGAGGGACTCAGAAACCTCCAGGACATCTGTAAACATCCCAACATATGGATCATAGGGAGGAATCCAAGAAGGAGAAGAAGAAATCCAAGGAACTGAAAACTTATTTGAACACATAATGATGGAGAATTTCCCGAAGCTGGTGAAGGAAATAGACTTCCAGGAAGTCCAGGAAGCTCAGAGAGTCCCAAAGAAGTTGGACCCAAAGAGGAACACACCAAGACACATCATAATGACATTACCCAAGATCAAAAATAAGGAAAGGATCCTAGAAACAGCAAGAGAAAAAGAGACAGTTACCTACAAAGGAATGCCCATAAGACTGTCAGCTGATTTCTCAAAAGAGACCTTACAGTCAAAAAGGGGCTGGAGAGAAGTATTCCAAGTCATGAAAGGCAAGGACCTACATCCAAGAATACTCTATCCAGCAGTTTTCATTTAGAATGGCAAGGCAGATAAAGTGCTTCTCAGATAAGGTCAAGTTCAAGAAGTTCATCACCACCCAGCCTTTACTGTATGAAATGTTAAAGGGAGTTATATAAGGTATGGAGGAATATCAACAGGGGAGTGGTAGGGGGAGAGGGTGGGAACGGGGCACAGAACAAGTAGCATAAATGGGAGGTAGACAACAGACAGGGGGAGGTTAAGAATAGTATAGGAAGTGCAGGAGCAGAAGGACTTATGTGTATGACCGATGGACAAAACTAAAGGGTGGTGAAAGGGAGGGTAAGGGGGTGGGGGACAAGAAGGGGGGTAAAGTGGGACAACTGTAACAGCATAATCAATAAAATGTAGTTTTTAAAAAATGGGCAAAAGACTTGAACAGACACTTCTCCAAGGAGGACATACAGAAGTCCCAGAGACATGAAAGGATGCTCAGCATCACTGGACATCAGAGAGATGCAAATTAAAACCACAATGTCAGGACTTCTGGCCCAAATGGAGGTGTAGGTAGATACAATTTGCCTCTTCACACAGCCAAAAGAAGGACAACCAAATAAAACAGAAGCACAGCTAATAAAAACAAACAATAACCAAAACTGCCAGAAAATCTAATTGTATGGAAGTTTGACAACCAAGGAGTTAAAGAAGAAAGATTGATCCAGACTGGTAGGAGGAGCAGAGATGGGCAGCCTGGATGGAGAGGACTCGCGGCAAGGCAGCCACTGGAGGACTGGGGTGGAAGAGGTGGTGACTGGCTGAGCAGGCAGTCCCACATTAAACTGGGAGGAACAACTGGAGAGAGGGAGACATAGTATGCAATCCGGGGTTCCAGTATGGGAAAATAATGCCTCAAAACCTCCATCTGAAGACCCCTGTGAAGGTTGAGTTTGCAGAAGGAACTCCGAACCTCAAACGAGAGTTCATTGGAGACACCCAAAGGGTCCTAGAACATACATAATACCACCCACATATGAATCCACACCAGAAAACCCCAATTTGTTTGTGGGTAAGGAAGGAAGTGACTGAAACTTTGCCAAGAGCTGAGCAAGTGGTATTGTTCCTTGCAGACCCTTCCCCCACAAAGTGCACCGCAAGGCAACAATGTGGATTGCCCCGCCCTGGTGAATTCCTAAGGCTCTGCCTTTACTATGTAATAGGTGCTCCCAGACCAAAAAAAAAATATATGGCCCAAGTGAAAGAACAGATCAAGGCTATGGAAAAAATACAAGTAAGCGATGAAGAGATAGCCAACTTATCAGATGCAGGGTTCAAAACAATGGCAATCAGGATGCACACAGAATTGGTTGAGTATGGTAGCAAAATAGAGGAAAAAGTGAAGTCTATGAAAATTTCAATAAAGGAGAATGCACAAGGAACCAACAGTGAAGGGAAGGAAACCGGGACTCAAATTGACAGTTTGGAGCAGAAGGAAGAAATAAACAGTCAACCAGAATAGAATGAAGAAACGAGAATTCAAAAAAAAAATGAGGAGAGGCTTAGGAACCTCCAGGACAACTTTAAACATTCTAATATCTGAATCATAGGGGTGCCAGTAGGCAAAGAGGAAGAGCAAGAAACTAAGAACTTATTTGAAAACTTAATGAAGAAGAACTTCCCTAATCTGGCAAAGGAAATAGACTTCCAGGAAGTCCAGGAAGCTCAGAGGGTCCCAAAGAAGTTGGACGCAAGGAAGCACACATCAAGGTACATCACAATTACATGACCCAAGATTAAAGAGAAGGAGAGTATCTTAAAAGGAGCAAGAGAAAAGGAGACAGTTAACTACAAAGGAGTTCCCATAAGACCATAAGCTGATTTCTCAAAAGAAACCTTGCAGGCAAGAAGGGGTTGGAAAGAAGTATTCCAAGTCAGGAAAGGCAAGGACCTACATCCAAGATTACTTTATCCAGCAAAGTTATCATTTAGAGTAGAAGGACAGATAAAGTGCTTCCCAGATAAAGTAAAGGTAAAGGAGTTCATCATTGCCAAACCCTTATTATATGAAATGTTAAAGGGGCTTATTTAAGAAATAGAAGAAGATAAAAAACTATGATGTTCCTGAAAACCCTGCCCCCTCTACCCCCCATTATCCCCTCCCACCTGCCTTCTAGTTACTGTTACATCGCTCTTAGTTTCAATGTCTCTGGTTATATTTTGTTTGCTTGTTTGTTTTGTTGCTTAGGTTCCACTTCTAGGTGAGATCATACGATATTTGTCTTTCACCACCTGGCTTATTTCACTTACCATAATGATCTCCAGATCTATCCATGCTATCATGAAGGGTAAGAACTCCTTCTTTCTTTCTGTTGCTTAATATTCCATTGTGTAAATGTACCATAGATTTCTGATCCACTCATTAAGTGATGGGCACTTAGGTTACTTCCAACAGTGGGCTATTGTAAATTGTGCTACTATGAACATTGGGGTGCACGGGTTCTTTTGAATTGGTGTTTCAGAACTCTTAGGGTATAATCCAAGCAGTGGAATCACTGGATCAAAAGGAAGTTCCATTTTTATTTTTCTGAGGGAATTCCATACTGTTTTCCACACTGGCTGTATGAGTCTTCATTCTCACTAACAGCGGACTAGGGTTCCCTTTCTCGATGCCAGCATTTGTTAGTTGATTTTACTATGATGGCCTTCTGTCTGATATGCAGTGTTATCTCATTGTGGTTTTTAAAAATATATATATTCTACCCTTTGCAACAGAATGGATGGAACTGGAGAGCATTATGCTAAGTGAAGTAATCCAGGTGGTGAGGGACAAATACCATATGACCTCACCTATAAATGGAACCTAATCAACAAAACAAACAAGCAAGGAAAATATAACCAGAGACATTGAAGTTAAGAACAATCTGACAGTAACTAGAGGGGAGGTGGGAGGGGATAATGGGGGTGAAGGGTTTTCAGGAACAACTATAAAGGACGCATGGACAAAACCAAGGGGGGGGGGTGGAAGCAAGGGAAGGAGGGGAGGTGAATGGGGTGGGAGGAGTGGTGGGGGTTAAATGCAGACAACTGTACTTGAAAAACAATAAAATAATTTAAAAAATAATGACATAAATAAAAATTGCTACTATGTATATATATATATAATTGAATATGCTATTACAGTTGCCTTATTTCCCTTCTTTATTCCCCTCTGCCCTGCACACTCCCTCCCACCAGCTTCCCCCTTGCCCTTATCTCATGTCCATAGGACATACATATCAATTCTTTGGCTTCTACATTTCCTATACTGCTCCTAACCTGCACCTGTCTATTTTGTACCTACCATTTATGATTCTTATTCCCTTTACCTTTCTCCCATTCTCCCTCCTACACCTCCCCTCTGATCCTTCCATGTGATCTCCATTTCTGTGATTCTGTTCCTGTTCTAGTTTGTTTAGTTTCTTTGTTTTCATTTTTTTTAGGTTCAGTTGTTGGTAGTTGTGAGTTTGTTGTCATTTTACTGTTCATATTTTGATCTTCTTTTTCTTAGATAAGTCCCTTTAACATTTCATATAATAATAATGGCTTGATGATGATGAACTCCTTTAACTTGACCTTATCTGAGAAGCACTTTATCTGCCCTTCCATTCTAAATGAAACCTTCGCTGGATAGAGTAGTCTTGGATGTAGGTCCTTGCCTTTCATGACTTTGAATACTTCTTTCCAGCCCCTTCTTGCCTGCAAGGTTTCTTTTGATAAATCAGTGATAGCCTTATGGGAACTCCTTTGTAGGTAACTGTCTCCTTTCCTCTTGCTTCTTTTAGGATTCTCTCTTTATATTTAATCTTGGGTAACTCAATGATGATGTGTCTCGGTGTGTTCCTCTTTGGGTCCAATTTCTTTGGGACTCTCTGAGCTTCCTGGACTTCCTGGAAATCTACTTCCTTTGCCAGATTGGGGAAGTTTTCCTCATTATTCGTTCAAATAAGGTTATAGTTTCTTGCTGTTGTTCTTTTACTTCTGGCACCCCTATAATTCGGATATTGGAATGTTCAGGTTGTCCCAGAGGTTTGTAAGAGTCTCTTCACTTTTTTGAATTTTTGTTTCTTCATTTTGTTTCGGTTGGATGTTTATTTTTTCCTTTTGTCCAAATCGTTGTTTTGACTCCTGGTTTCCTTCCTGTCACTGTTGGTTCCCTGAATATTTTGCTTTATTTCACTTTGGGTATCCTTCATTTGTTTTTTTTTTTTTTTTTTTTTTTTTTTTTTTTTTTTTTTTTTTTTTTTTTTTTTTTTTTTTTTCATTTTTTGACCAAGCTCAATCGGATCTGTGAGCGTTTTGATTACCAGGGCTTTAAATTCTCCATCAGATAGGTTGGCATTCTCCTCATCGTTTAGTTCTGAGGTTTTACTCTGTTCTTTCATTTGGGCCATATTTCTTTGTCTTGGCACAGCTAGTAAGTCATAAAGGGGCGTGTCCTGAGATACTCACCTGGGTGGGGCTACCCCCTTTGCTGCGCTTTAGCGCTGCCTGTGGGGAAGTAGCCAGAGATGGAACAGTGCAGCTGGTCTCTAGCACACTTTCCAAGTGACTCTCTTGTGAGACTGGGAGTTTCTCCCACGGCCACCTCTGAATCTCAGTTTCCCCCTTAAGTCAGCTACTCCTGCACTGCCTGCTGAGCTCAGCAGCCAGCCCTATCCCCACGGTCCCCCACCTCACCACAGTTTTTCTCAGTTGGCCCGTGCAGTCCACCACCTTACTGGTCTGGTTGTTCTGGTTGATTTTTTCTGTAATTCCTTGGTTGTCGGAGTTCCATGAAGTTTGATTTTCTGGCGCTTTTGGTTGTTTATTGATTTTAAATTGGTTGTTATCCTCCTTTTGGTTGTGTGAAGAAATGAAAGGTTTCTACCTATGCCTCCATCTTGGCTGGAACTCCTGAATTAAACTTCTAATCAATCTATGCAGCTAATAAGTCTGCAAATAAGACTGAGCTGCTCAAGCTGGCACCAGGAAACCACCATTCCAAACTAACTATCTCTTATCAGCCTTTTGGTGTTTCTTTTACAACACTAATTAGAGACCTATAAAGCTATTTGCTTTGGATTGTCAGTTTAAAATACAACTTTCAAAGAAAAACAATCCACTTTAAGGCTTCTGTTAGTGTGGTGTTTCCCTCACGAAGAAAAATGAATGACTTGCCATTTAAGTCTAGTTTGTGTGATTAATCTGTAATGTTCTGGTAATTAAAATGCAAAAAAAAAAGTTGTTTCTGTAGTTAGTATAATTTACAATGTTCTCCAGATTCTTGGAGTACTGAAGTGGGCAGCCGATGTTTGTTTCTACCTACATTATATGTTGATGGTCTGAAGGTACCATTTTCCAGGCTGAAGCCGTGTCTGCTAGACTGCCTGTTTGCTTTCTGCCTTGGATTAAATTCCTCTTGATTGCCTGAGGGGGTTATAGGTGCGTTTTGCTTTCTTTTCTGCAGGATGATGGGCCAAGGAATGAGCATTGTGCTGTTGGGATAGGGGAAGTCCTCTATATTTGAGTTGCTCAGCTCAGAATGATAGATTATCAAATGGGCTCACTGAACATTCAAATGATTACGTATTTAAGTTTAATCTTTATTGTATTTTCCATTACTATTTAGTCCCCTTCCCCCTGCAATCACCACACTTTTTTCCATGTCCATGAGTCTTTTTACTTTTATGCTCAATCCCTCCACCATCTCACCTCCCCCTCTTTAGCTGTCATCCTGCTCCCTATCTGTGAGTCTGTCCCCATTTTCCTTGTTAGTTCAATTTGTTCATTAGATTCCACATATGAGTGAAATCACATGGTATTTGTCCTTTTCTGACTGGCTTATTTCACTTAGCATAATGTTTCTTAGGCCCATCCATACAGTCACAAAGGGTAAAAGTTTGTTCTTTTTATGGCCAAATAGTATTCCATCATGTAAATGTCCCATAGTTGTTTTATTCACTCATCTACTGATGGACATTTGGGTTGTTTCCCTATCTTGGTGATTGTAAATAATGCTGCAATGATCATAGGGGTGCTTATGTTCTTTTGAATTAGTGTTTTGGGTTCCTTTGCATATATTCCCAGATATGGGATCTCTGGGTCAAAAGGCAGGTACATTTTTAATTTTTTGAGATATCTTCATACTGCTTTCCACAGTGGCTGCACCAATCTGCATTTCCATCAACAATGCAAAAGGGTTCCCATTTCTCCACATGCTTGCCAGCACTTGTTTGATTTATTGATGATAGCCATTTTCACCAGTATGAGGTGTTATCTCATTGTGATTTTATTTTGCATTTATCAGATGATTAGTGGCATTGAGCATCTTTTCATATGTCTGTTGGCTATCTGTATGATGGAGCAGCATTCTTTGGTGCTGTAGTTCCTCATCCCACTCCCTCTTTGATATTTTCCACACCCAGAAGTAAGTGTGTCATTGAGCAAAGAACAGTGTGAGCTAAGTGTTCCAGGCATTTTGGACTCATGTCTTCATCCTGTGCTTTTGTTTATCCACAACTAATCAGCCTGTAAGTCCAAAGGCAAGCATAGCATTAAAGTGACTAAGAGTACAGATTTTAGAATAAGGCAAATCTAAGAACCATGCTAATCTTTGCGACTTAAAAGCGATTGACCTTAGTTAAATTAGTTGTTTTTTGAACCCTTAATATTCTTATGTGCCAAACGGAAATAAAAACAGAAATTACTTGTCTGGGTGGTTTTGAGGTGATCCAGGTGAAGTACTTAGTTTACTTCCTGGAACATAGTAAGTGCTCAAAAAAAAAAGAAAGAAAAATGCTATTATTATTACATAGCTTCAGTCACTGGAATACTCACTTTGCATGATTTCAGGGATGCCACCCCACTGTTCAAAGCATCTGATTTGCTTATTGTTGTCTATGATCCTTTTAACAGAGGGTCAGGAATTTCATTTTACAATTACAGTTCAAACTTCAAGCAGCCCTTGGGAAGAGGGAATGTATTTATTCAAATTCACACTAAGTTGTAAATGACTTCTATTGATTTTTTTCTAAGTTTGGAATCTGGTAGTGGTGGTAGTGGGGTGGATTCCAGAATATTGAACAATAGAAGTCTCAGAGGCGGGAAAAGCACAAAAAAGGGGTTATAACCTCATAAGTTTGCCTAGAACTTTCCATGTCCAAAGGAACATTGGATAATTATTTGATTTAATTACTGTGAAATGTCTGGGTGCTGAAAAGCTGCCTTCACTATAAAATAGTTTTTCATAATTAGCCCAGACTCTGGTATGAGTAATTATGGGATGTCCACTAAAGATTCTTGTGGAACTTGGAAGAGAGGTCCATGTAATCTACATTATAAAATGCACATATTACTGAGAACCTGTGATGAGACAAGGAAAGCTTGAGTTCTTTTTTGCTGGCATTGACTCTGCTTTGCTTTCCCTATGTAAAAATGTGCATGCCCCAATTCACAGGCTCCCTATCCTTCTTCCCTGTTCTCCCCATCACTGCTCTTAAATGACTAATCGGTGGCAGATAACATTTTGATTCTCTTTTTTTGTTCCTACTTCATGTGAGACTTTCATTAAAAAATAAATGAGGAGATACATTTTTTTATTTCCAATTTTCCTCAAAAAATGTCACCTTGCAAAGGGTCTGTTCTATTCTTTTTTTCTGCCAGTGGGCTGAAAAATGCTCAGCTTCTACCTGAAAGGACATATCTCCTTGTCCTATGAATGAGTTCCCAGCAGGTCCATGGGGACAGTGTTATCTGAGTAATGATGGGAATTTATGTGCCTTTGGATTTCTGTCTCTTTTTGTAGTGGAAAAATGAATTTGTTTATGATAGATAAAACTCAACTGAGGCCCCTTATGAATTCCCCTCTATATACATTCCAGGTAATAGATAGCCACTTAAATACACAGTTGATAAATGAAATTTCTTTTTTTTAATTTCTGCCTTGCTTAGAGCTGTTTGTCTATATTAATGTAAGTCAGGTGGCTGATCTTCACTGGTTATAGGGTGTTGAATTTAATGGGCAGGCTGTGGTTTTGTAGAATAAAATGCTTCAGCTTGTAAGGGACCTTATGACATGCTTGTGCTTGCTATCAATTGGAGATAGAGAGAAAGGAAGGGAGGGAGAGAGAGAGAGAAAGATTGGATACACAGAGAAGGAACTGTGTGGAATTAAGGATATGCAAAAAGAACTTACAACATAGGGACAAGCTCTGTGTTTTTGAAAGAGACAGATCCTGAAAAAAAACTTTAATATTTTGAACATAATCATTCCATGATCATTGTAACTGGAAGTACATAATTTTTGACGTCCTAAAAATCCAAATCCATGTGCTATATGCAAAATGATAAAAAAATTGTCCTAAAATAAGCCCGGCTAGTGTAGCTCAGTGGATTGAGCGCGGTCTGGGAACCAAGCGGTCTCGGTTCGATTCCCAGTCGGGGCACATGCCTGGGTTGCCGACCAGGTCCCCAGCGAGGGCCATATGAGAGGCAACCATACATTGCTGTTTCTCTCCCTCTCTTTCTCCCTCCCTTCTCCTCTCTCTAAAAATAAATAAATAAAATCTTAAAAAAAATTGTCCTAAAATAACTAAATGCCATGTTGCCTTAGGGAAACTGAAAATTGTAGTTTTCAATTTATTATTTATTCATCATAAAGCACTGGATAAGTCACGAATCTCTCAAAACCTCAATTCATATCTTTATAGATGGTCTGAACAGTGTTGCAATGTTTTGATCAATAACAAAAGATATGTTTATATGTTTAATGTGTATATATACACACTCACACACACACACACACCATACACAATATAATTGTGAATCAGCTAGCTATTTTTCACCACTGTGTACTCCTCCTTGGTCTGTTGTCCTGAGTTCTTTACTCTTAGCAAAATCTGGTTTAACAGAGAGAGAAGTGACCTGAGAGTCAGGGACTTTAAGTTCTCATCATATTCCACAAGTTAATAGCTGTGTGACTGTATGCAGATTTCTTGTCCTGTTCAGTCTTTGGGTTTCTCATCTATAGAATAGAGGATGCTAGTAGTGCCTACCTTATTGGGTGGTTGTAAAAATTAAATGAAGCAATGCATATAAAACACTTAGAAAAGTGCCTACTCTATAGTAGACTCTCAAGAATGTTAAGGGTAAAACGAAGCCAATGAACTCCTTCTTGGTTTACTTTCCCTCTTATTCACTTCTCTGTATCTTTCTCACTTTAAAATCTTGGGCAAAATTTAAGTCCTGTAAGGAGTCTTTCTTGACTAACACTTAGTTTGCCTTAATCTCTCCTTTACTTAGAACCTCTTCAACAACTATATACACAATTTATAGCTTGTTAATTTCCCCTTTGCATTTTTAAATGTAAAATGAGGGGGGTTGGTAATTGTTAAGACTTACACTTCTAGATTCTTTTATTCTGCGCATGGATTCTGGACACACTCTTTTCAGATTCCTGAGCACATAGCCATTTGCCAGTGGATCTGTAATGAATGCCATACTCAAGTTAACAGATGGTATGGTATGCTTGCTTTAATTGGTAATTGCTCTTTCATATTAAATTTACCCCTTCAACATTCTTTTCTTGGAAGGTACTCATTGGCAATGTCATGAAACATGGGGTGAAAATCAAACTGAAGTAACAGGTCACTGTTATATTTCAGAAAAAAAAAAATTACAGTTAAATACTAAGGACCAGTGAAGTTCTACCAAGGGAGTACCTTTTCACCCTACTATAAGCGTACAGTGGACTTAGAATATTCATTCCTCATTTCCTAAGTAAGGTGGCTATTCCTAGTTGTTAACTATATTCATTTTCATTAAACAAAGTTTGACACCTCTTCCTCCTTGGCTAATATGTCACACCTCTTACAGTTGGTCTGTTCTCAAAATCTAACACTCTAAATAAACCAATTTTTTACTTCCTTTTCATTGTTGTTCAGTTACAGCTGTCCCATCCTTCTCCCTGCTGCTCTCCCCTGCCCTGCCCCTCAATCAATCCTCACCCCGCTGTCTGTGCCCATGATTCCTCTACTCATGTTCCCTGACTTGCCCCTTTCCCTTTTTGCCCCTATTATCCCCCTCTGCCCTCTCCACTAGTGTCTAAGACAAATCATTTTTAATTGTTCTTCAAGTATAGTTATCTCCAGTAACACACACCATTCCCACCCTCCATCCTACCCTGCTTTGGCTTTGTCCATGTATCCATTATACGTGTTCCTTGACAACCCTTCTACTTCTTTCCCTTGCTATGCCCCCTCCCCACTCCCCTCTGGTTAATGTCAGTTTGTTCTTTATTTCAATGTCTCTGGTTATCCTTTGCTTGCTTGTTTGTTTTGTTGGTTACATTTCACTAATAGGTGAGATCATATGGTATTTGTTTTTCACTGCCTGGCTTATTTCACTTTCCATAATGGTCCCTGGCTCCGTCCATGCTGTCACAAAGGGTAGGAGAACCTTCTTTCCTTCTGCTGCATACATAGTATTCTATTGTGTAAATGTATGATAGTTTTTATTTTGCTTTTTTTGTTTTTATTAAAGATGTATTTATTTATTTTTAGAGAGAGAGGAAGAGAGGAAGAAAGAGAGGGAGAGAAACATCAATGTATGCTGGCTTCTTGTGCACGTGCCCCCAACTGGGAAACTGGCCCACAATCCAGGCATATGCCCTGACTGGGAATCCAACCGGGGACCCTTTGGTTTGCAGGCTGGCACTCAATCCACTGAGCCAGAACAGCCAGGGATACCATAGTTTTTTGATCCACTCACTACTGCAGGGCATTTAAGTTGCTCCCAACAGTTGGCTATTGTAAACTGTGCTCCTGTGAACATTGGGGTGCAAAGGTTCTTTTGAATTGGTATTTCAGGATTTTTAGGGTATACTCCCAGAAGTGGAATTGCCAGGTCAAAAGGCAATTCCATTTTTGTTTTTCTTTGAGGAAATTCCAGACTGTTTTCCATAGTGACTGCACCTGTCTACATTCCCACCAACAGTGTACTAGGGTTCCCTTTCTTCCTCAAATTTTCCAGCACTTGTTTGTTGATTTGTTTCTGATGGCCATTCTCACCAGTGTGAAGTGATTTCTCATTGTGATTTTAATTTGCATCTCTCTGATGGCCAGTGATGCTGAGCATCCTTTCATATATTTCTGGACCTTCGGAATGTCCTCCTTGGAGAAGTGTCTGTTCAGGTCCTTTTCCCATTTTTTAATTGGATTGTTTGTCTTCCTGAAGTGGTCATGTGAGTTCTTTATATATAATTTTGGACATCAAATCATCAACCGAGGTATCATTTGCAAATATATTTTCCCATACAATTGGTTCCCTTTTCATTTTGCTGATGTTTACTTTAGCCAAGAAGAAGCTTTTAATTTTGATGAGATCCCATTTGTTTATTCTTTCCTTTATGTCCCTTGCTCTAGGGGACATATTGGTGAAAATATTGCTAAATGGACTATCTGAGATTTTCCTGCCTATGTTCTCCTCTAGGACTTTTATGGTGTTATGACTTATATTTAACTCTATTATCCACCTTTTGTGTATGGTGTAAGGTGGTCATGGAGTTTAATTTTTTTTGCATGTACCTATCAAGGTCTCCCAACACCATTTGTTGAAGTGGCTGTTTTTACTCCATTTTATGCTCCTGTTCCCTTTGTGAAATATTAATTGACCACTGAAACTTGTGTTTATTTCTGGGATCTCTCTTCTGTTCCATTGATATATGTGTCTGTTCTTATGCCAATTCCAGTGTGTTTTGAATATAGTGGCCTTGTAATATAGTTTTATACCAGGTATGTGATCCCTCCTAGTTTGTCCTTCTTTCTCAAAATTGCTGTGGCTATTTGGTGTTGTTTATGGTTCCATATAAATTCTTGAAGTGTTGTTCTATATCTGTGAAATATGTCATTGGTACTTTAATAAGAATTGCATTGAATCTATAAATTGCTTAGGGTAGTATGGACATTTTGATGATGTTAATTCTTCCAGTCCATGAGCACAGTATATGTTTATCTTTGTTTGTGTCTTCCTTAATTTCTTTCTTCAGTGATGTGTAGTTTTCTGAGTACAGGTCTTTTACCTCCTTGGTTCGGTTTGTTGCAAGTTACTTTATTTTCCTTGTTGCTATAGCAAATGAGATTTTTTTTCTGTTTTATCTTTCTGATATTTCATTGTTGGTATATAGAAGTGCCTTTGATTTCTCAATATTGTCTTTGTATCCCATTGTTTTGTCAAATTCATTTATTAGTTCAAATCGTTTTTTGGTGGAGTCTAAAGGGTTTTCTCTATATATTATCATGTTATCTGCAAACGATGACAGTTGTACTTCCTCCTTTCCAGTTTGGTTGTCTTTTATTTCTGTATTGTTTGTTTGATCACTGTGGTTAGGACTTCCAATACTGTGTTGAAAAGAAGTGGTGAAAACAGACATCCCTGTCTTCCTCCCGATCTTAGTGGGGAAAGCTTTTACTTTTTGCCAATTGAATATGATGTTGGCTGTAACTTTCTCATATATGGCCTTTATTATGTTGAGGTATGCTCCCTCTACTCCCAGTTTGCTGAGAGTTTTATCATAAAGGAGTGCTGTACCTTATCAAATACTTTGTCCGCATCTATTAATATAATCATGAAATTTTTGTCTTTCCTTTTATTTAGGTGAAGGATTACATTTATTGATTTTCAAATATTGTACTATCCTTGCATCCCTGGGATTAATCCCACTTGATCATGCTGTATGATCTTTGTAATGTATTACTGGATGTAGTTTGCTTACATTTTGTTGAGGATTTTAACATCTATGTTCATCTGTGGTACTGTCCTATAGTTTTCTTTCTTTGTTTTGATTCTATCTTGTTTTAGAATTAGGATGATGCTGCCTTCATAAAAAGTGATAGGGAGTCTTCCCTCTTCTTGGATTTTTTTGAAATTGTCTGAGAAGGATAGGGGTTAGCTTTTCTTTAAGTGTTTTGTAAAATTCTGTGAAACCATCTGGTCCAGGGCTTTTATTTGCCAGTAGTTTTTTTTTTTTTTTTTTTTTTTTTTATTTCTACTTTGATTTTGTCAGCTGTTATTGGTCTGTTCAGGCTTTCTGCTTCTTCTTCATTAAGTTTTGGAAGATTATACGTTTTTAGAAATTTGTCCATTTCACTTAGGTTTTCAAATTTCTTGTCATATAGTTGTTCTTAGGAATTTATTAAAATCCTTTGTATTTCTATGGTATCACTTGTAATCTCTCCTCTTTTATTTCTGATTTTATTTATTTGGGTCCTCTCTCTTTTTTCATGATGAGTCTGTTTAAAGACTTATCTGTTTTGTTTATCTTTTTAAAACACAGCTCCTGGATTCATTGATCCTTTGGATAGTTCTTTTAGTCTCTATGTCATTTAATTCTGGTTTGATCTTGGTTATTTCCTTCCTTCTACTCCCTCTAGACTTTATTGTTGTTCCTCCAGTTCTTGTGTGTGTAGGGTTAGGTTGTTTATTTGAAATGTTTCTGTCTTTTTTAAATGAGATTGGGCTTATTTAGGGTGGTATGGCCACACACTCTATCTTTTTTAGATAGGCCTGTATGACTATGAACTTCCTTCTCATGACTGCCTTTGATGTGTCCCTTAATTTTTGGACTGTTCTGTGTTCACTTTCATTTGTTTCCAGAAACTTTTTGATTTTTCCTTTATCTCATTATTAACCCATTCATTGTTTAATACCATGCTATTCAATCTTCATGAATTTGAGTGTTTTTGAGTTTTTTTCTTGAGGTTGGTTTCTAGTTTCAGTCCCTTGTGGTCTGAGAAAATGCTTGATATGATTTTAATTTTCTTGAATTTGTTGAGGCTTGTTTTGTGTCCTATCATGTGGTCTATCTTTGACAATGTTCTATGTGCACTTGAAAAGCATGTGTATTTTGCTTCTTTGGGATGAAAGGTTCTATATATATCATATAAGTCAATTTGATCTATGGCATTGTTCAATGCTACAATATCCTTGTTGATATTTCATTTAGAAGATCTATCCATTTTTGACAGTGGGTAGTTAAAATCCCCTAGTATAAGTGTGTTGCTGTCTATATCTTCCTTGAAGTCCTCCAAGATTTTTCTTATATATTTGGGTGCTCCTATGTTGGGTACATATTTGTTTATAATGTTTATGTCTTCTTGATGAATTCTTCCCTTGAGTATTATGAAGTGTCTCCCTGTGTCACTTTTTATTTCCTTTGTTTTGAAGTTTATTTTGTCTGATATAAGTATTGTTACACAAGTTATTTTTTTTGTCCATTTGCTTGGAGTATTTTTTTCCAACCCTTCACTTTCAGTCTGTGTAGGTCTTTTTTTCTGAGGTGGGTCACTTGTAGGCAGCATATGTGTGGGTCTTATTTTCTCTTCCATTCGGGTACCCTGTGTTTTTTTTTTAATTTCTAAATTTTACTTTATTTTTTGTTCAATTACAGTTATTTGCATCCTCTCCCCTCCCCTCCTCCCTTCCTCTCCAGCCTTACCTCTCCCCCCCAGCCTCCCTCCTCCCCCTTAGTTCTGTCCATGTGTCGTCTACAGTGATTCCTGAAAACCCTTCTCCCCATTGTCCCCTCCCCCCTCTGTTTTTTGAATGGAGCATTTAATTCATTAAAATTTAAGGTTATTATTGATAGCTACTTATTAATTTCCCCCCTTTGTTCCTGTGTTCCTGTCTCTCTCCTCCTTTTTCTTCCTCTGAAAGCAGGCCCTTTAGCATATGTTGCAGTGCTAGTTTGGTGGAGGTGTATTCTTTCAGACTTCTTTTGTCTGAGAAACTCCTTATTTTGCCTTTCATTTGAAATGAGAGCCTCACTGGATAGAGTAGTCTTGGTTGCAGGCCTTTGCTTTTCATTACTTGGAATATTTCTTGCCATTCCCTTCTGGCTTGTATTGTTTCTTTGAGAAATAAGCTGCTAGCCTTATTGGAGCTCCCTTGTATGTTACTATCTGTAACATACTGGCTTGAGGCTTGAGGCTCCCTTGCTGGCTTGAGGATTCTCTCTTTGTCTTTAAAATGGACATTTTAATTATGATGTGGCTTGGAGTAGGCCTCATTGGGTTCATCTTGATTGGGACTCTCTGTGCTTCCTGAACTTGCATGGCTTTTCCCCTCTCCAGGTTAGGGAACTTTTCTGATCTATATTTTTTTCAAATGTGTTTCTATCTCTTGCTCCTTTTTTCTCCTTCTTATATTTTTATCATTTGACTATTTTGCATTTCATTTTGTCCCGCTGTTCCAGTGATCTATTTTCATATTTATGAGCCTTTTTTCATGCAGCTGTTCTACCTGGGTATATCTTTCTACTTTGTCTTACACCTTACTAATTCAGTCCTCTGCTTATAATTCCTTCTAGTGTTTTTTTTTTAATTTCTGATATTATATTCTTCATTTTTATTGGTTCTTGTTTATAGTTTCTATTTTATTTTTCATGCTATATTAATTCCCATGCAGTTCCTTGTATTTGTCAATGAGTTCCTTGAACATCCTTATAACCATTCTTTTGAATTGTATATATCTGATATTTGTTTGCCTGCATTTTATTTAGCTCTTTTACTGGGGATTCTTCCATTCCATTCAATTGCAGTTTCTTTCTTTGTCTCCCCACTTTAGGGAACTCTTTTTGTTTGTTTCTGTGATTCCTGATGCTGTGCTTTGCCAGCCGTCACTGTAGGGTGAACTTCTGTGGTAGGGGTTCTATTGGACTCAGTGGTGGAGTCTTTTTTATCTCCTTCTCTTGATGCTCTAGTGTTGCCCTTTCTTCCATTTGTGTGGACTCTCTTGTTGTACTTGGGCTTTACCTGTTAGTGGCTCCTTTGCTGTTGAGTCTCCCCTCCAATGGGCTTATTGGTAGTCACAACTGTCACCTTGTCTTGTATGCTGTTGTGCAGGTGTTGGTTAATAGAGCAGTATTACCAGACACCCAAACCCACACCACAAAAAGAACCCCCAACCTCAACAGTCTCAACTGCAATAGAACTAAAATTAATTACTATGAAGAGGGATTGTGGATATTATATGATACGACAAAGGGAATGGGAGATGACTAAAAGAGTGGAAATGTTGTGTGGTAAGAGGGAGCAGAGTTGATAAGTGTTGGGATAGAACTGAGGCAAAGAAAGGAAGAGAGCAAAATTTGCAAAGTAAGTAAAGCATGGAAGGGCAATGGAACAATGGGGTAAGAATAGGGAAGAGTATACTATGAGGTTTGAAGTAAAATTGAAAAGGTACTGGAGCAACTGGAGCAAAATTGCAGAAAACCCATACCAGAGTCAATAGCAACGACAGTTCAATGAGGTTAATAAAGTTGGAATGGAAAGGTTAATATTCCAAAGTTGGAATATTGTAGAAAAGTGAAAAGTAAACATGAGATGTGTACAGTAATGAAAACTGATTTTGAGAGAATAGGGTGTGTTGCCACCCCTCAAGGCCAGGCAGGTTCATGGTATTTGTGCAGACAGAAAAATATTCATGGAGCCGTTGGGATGTCTCGCATGTTTTTATTCATGGGTGGGCAAGCCACACATGCTGCAAGATGTGCGCCTATCTGCAAGTCTCATGGCATGGCCCTTGCTCCCCATTGGGGTACCCATCTTGGCACCTGTCCCCTTGCATGTCTCTCTTCATTGGCCCCAGCAGGGAGTCCCTACCTGTTTAACTACTAGAGGGGAACAAAGCTGGCAAGATGCCAGAACATTACATAACATAACATAATTCTGCGTACACAAGCCCACTTCATGTTATGGGAACAGTTTATTGGATCCAGTCTCAAGGCTATGAGAACACTACTTATCAGGCCCCTCCAAGGCTGTGGAAACACTGCTTCCTCTAACTACCCAGACACCTGGGTGAGGAAGCCAGACTGCCTCCACTTATCCTACATGGGGGAAGCAAACTAATAAGAGAATAGAGTAAAGCTTAAGTTGATGGATGGGAATAAAGAAAGAGAGAGAAAAAATGGAGAGAGAAAATAATGAGATAAAATTCCTTACTCAACTGATCAGGGGTATGACAAAAGCGAAGTGGAGTAGACAGCAGTAGAGTCTTCTATGGGATTTAAAGTACAAACAAGTAGTGAACTAGTAGGAGATCCTTTGGAGAAGTACAGCAATAATTGTGATATTTCACCCAACTAGCCACTTTTTATAAAAGGTGAAAAAGAGATAAGAATCTTATTAGAAGGTAAAACGAATGTGAGCTGACTTCAGAAAGCAGAGCACTAATGCAAGGTTAGATGGAGGAGAAATAGAGTAAGGCAAGGGTGTCAAACTCATTTTCGTGGGAAGGAGTGGGTACACACCAGCCTCACAGTTGTATTCAAAGGGCCGAATGTAATTTTAGGACTGTATAAATGTAACTAGTCCTTAACTAAGGGGAAGGAGCTGGCATTGCTGCTGGTTAGAAACAAAGTGCAGGGCAGGATAAAACAAGGTGGAGGGACCTGCATTGTATTTGCCACCTGTGGAGTAAGGGCTAGAAATTTGGCATAGTATGTGAGAAAAATAAAGTTAACCACAACAGTAATAAAGCTCAGGAAGATGGCGAAATGGATTAAGAACAGGAAAGGGTGTTGTGTGGGATTTGGAATAACAATAGTATGGTAAGAAATATATAGTATGAATAAAAAGAATAAAAAGACCCAGAGGAGTGTGTTATTTGAATACGAGTGAAGTGAAAGAAGAAAAATTAAAATGCAATATGAAAGGGAGAATAAAAAAAACAAATCAAACAATGAAATCAAACAAACAAAAAAATTAACGGAAAGAAGAGAAATTTTTAAAAAAACATGCACGTTCTGATGAAGAGCAAAGTGAAATTTGTCTCAGCTGTTGGTGTTCACCTTCTGACTTTTTTGTGAATCTGTCTCTGTTTTTCTCACAGCTCCAGGTTTTATCTTACACTTGGGGAAAAAAAGCCTCCTACTGACTTTAAACCTGCCCAGCCAGTTTTGCAGGTCTTCCAGGATCCTGCATGCAGGCAGAAGACTGGGCTTCATTTTTTCCCCTTTCCTGTGGTTCCCAGAAGATGGGGTCTTGGTCTGGGCTACAGTAATCACAGGTGCCCAGTTTCCAGCCCACACCCTCAGAGTGCTGTGTGGCCCACACTGTCCACTCTGCACATATGGGCCTAGCCAGTGCCCATAATCCACCTCGTTTTGCAACTTTTTGATCAGTCCATGAGGTGAACTGAGTGGGAGCAAATCAGTCCCCCACTTCTCCCTCTTCCTTGGCCTGAGAAGTCCCTGCAGGGCAGCTCAGTTCCCACATTGAAAGAAGTCTCTCCGGGCTCTGCTACCTCCTAAGCCAAATCTTATGTCCTTTTTTCTATGGTCTCAGTTGTAAACTGCTAACTTTACTACAGATTTTCCCTTCACCTTTTTCTTCCTTCCCCCTCTCTCCACATGCTCTTTCCCTTGATGCTTCTTACTTAGCTTTTGCCCCCCACCCTCCCCATTTTAACCTCAGTCTAATACTATCCTCTTTTCTTCTAGGGAAAATTTGTGTTTTAATATATTTTTACAAAAAATAGAGATATTTTTAATGACATTGAATAAGAATTTTTTGGTTGTAGTAGCTTAGTGTTCCGTTATGGAATATTTTAATGGCTTCTTTCATTTGTTAGAGATGCCTTCTTTTTTTAAATATATTTTATTGATTATGCTATTATAGTTGTCCCATTTCCTCCCCCTTTCTTCCCCTCCACCCCCACACCCTCCCATTCCCCGCCCTTTAGTTTTTGTCCATGGGTCATACACATAAGTTCTTTGGCTTCTACATTTCCTATACTATTCTTAACCTCCCCCTGTTTTCTACCTACCATTTATGCTACTTATTCTCTGTACCTCTTCCTCCTCTCTCCCCCTACCAGTCCCCTGTTGATATCCATCCATGCCTTATATAAATCCCTTTAACAATTCATTTAATAAAGGCTAGGTGATGATGAACTCCTTGAATTCGACCTTATCTAAGAAGCACTTCATCTGCTCTTCCATTCTAAATGAAAGTTTTGCTGGATAGAGTAATCTTGGATGTAGATCCTTGCCTTTCATGACTTGGTATACTTCTTCCAGCCCCTTCTTGCCTGCAAGGTCTCTTTTGAGAAATCAGTTAACAGTCTTATGGGAATTCCTTTGTAGGTAACTGTCTCCTTTTCTCTTGTTGCTTCTAAGATTCTATCCTTATTTTTAATTTTGGGTAATGTAATCATGGTGTGCCTTGGTGTGTTCCTCTTTGAGTCCAACTTCTTTGGGACTCTCTGAGCTTCCTGGACTTCCTGGAAGTCTATTTCCTTCACCAGCTTGGGGAAGTTCTCCTTCATTATTTGTTCAAATAAGTTCTCAATTTGTTGCTCTTCCTCTCCTCCTTCTGGCACCCCTATGACTCGGATGTTGGGATGTTTAAAGATGTCCTGGAGGTTCCTAAGCCCCTCCTCATTTTTTTGAATTCTTGTTTCTTCATTCTTTTCTGGTTGGATTTTTTTTTCTTCCTGCTGGTCCACTCCGTTTATTTGAGTCCCAGTTTCCTTCTCATCCCTATTGGTTCCCTGCAGATTTTCCCTCATTTCCTTTATTGTATCCTTCATTTGTTCAACTAATTGCAACTACCTTTCTTTCAATCCTGTTAGCATCCTGATTACCAGTGTTTTGAACTGTGCACCTGATAGGTTGGCTATCTCTTCGTCACTTAGTTGTATTTTTTGTGGAGCCCTGGTGTGTTCTTTCATTTGGGCCATTTTTTTCCTCTTGGTGTGCCTGTTACTTTAAGGGGTGGAGCTTTAGGTGTTCACCAGGGCGGGACAACCCATGTCATTGTGTTGTGATGCAGCCTGTGGGGGCAAGTCCTGAGAGAACAATGGTGCTTGCTCCACTCTCTGTACTTCCACGGCTACCCACAAGCAAGTTGGGCCCTTCTTTGCTGGCTCTGAGATGGGTGGTTGGGCCTGCACAGTTCCAAGTCCCTGTGGGTCTCTCCAATGAACTCTCCTGCGAGGCTGGGAGTTCCTCCCGCTGCCTCCTCAACCCCCACAGGTGTTTTCAATGGGTAGTTTGAGGCTTTATTTCCCCGAGTTGGTGGGTTGCGCTGTCTGCTCTGCTCCCCAGCTTTTTCTCCCGGTTTATCTGCACGCAAATGAGGGACCGCCCAGTCCACCAGTCTTGGCCCCACTGGGTCTGGGTCGGCCAGCCTTGGGTTTCGCCGAGTGCACTGGCTGCGTTTTGGTCAGGCGCAGCCACCACGGGCCTCTCCAGGCAGCTGCAGCATTGCCAGTACTGCTCCACAAACTGCAGTCTCACTGTGCTCTCTGCCTGGCTCCACCCCGCTTACCAGTCTGGATGAAAGTGTCTTTTTTAACTCCTTGGTTGTCGGGCTTCCACTCAGTTTGATTTTCTGTCAGATCTGGCTGTTTTTGTTTATTTAAATTGTTGTTTTTCCTCTTTGGGTTGTGCAAGGAGGCATGGTGTGTCTACCTACACCTCCATCTTGGCCGTAAGTCTAGAGATGCCTTCTTTACTATCTTTTCCTTCCTTCCGCACAGCTACTATGAATGGACAAGATCCTCAGTGAACAAATGCTGATTAGTCAGTTGTGCCTAACATGACTTCACAACAAATGCTAACCACCAATGTTTCATTCCCAGGGCAGTTCTTATCCACCCTATTGTACAGATGATGAAAGTAAAATGATTTATTCTAAGACATGGCAAGGATCAGAGGATAGTTTGTGTTTTCCAAATTTATCGGACTCCAGGGCATTGTTCTTATTTTCTATTTGAAAACTCAAAGGCTACAGGACTGATAGGAAGTTTTCATTTCTGTTACAAAAGGGATACCTCCTCCAGTTTAGAAGAGATGTTGCTCAGGGAAACTACAGTAGAATATAGCAGTGGAGCCTGAAAGATGAGAGTCAGAAGCAATACCATGAGATCAAAGGAAATAACTGGTATGCCTAGCTAGCCCGTGTTTGAGAGTATACAGGTATGTCTATAGCATTGGCATCTGTATAGATACTGGGTTTTCACTGTGTTTCTTACATTTTACTATTTGATTTTGCCTTATGTGTTATCTGGGTCACTGGCAATTCCGTTGACTACAACTGTTCAATTGAATCACAGCTGAGTCTTCTCAAAGTTTCCTTCCTTCTAACCTTGCCAGTTTCCTGCTCACACTGGGGTTTAAAATTTTTCTTTAAAAAAATGCCTGGTGAATTTCAAGTCTTTAGTTTCTGTTTTGCTCATAAATGCCTCTGATCTGGGCTGCTTTGGATTGGATATTTTCATTAAGATAAATGCCAGAAGTTTTATTAGATGGCTCCATTTTGGGGGGCGGGGCTTATTGCACTGCAAGTTTACTGAGGCTCAGCCTGTTTAGATTGGCTTTTTTCCTTCGTGGTACTGTATGGGCATTTTGGGGATGGTCGTTTCTCAAAGGTGATCTAAAAAAACATTTTCCATATTATTAAAACACTGAGGCATTTCCTGTTTTTTTTTTTTTTCTTTCTATTGGGGCTTTTGTTGTATAGGGTAGGGGGAAGCCCTGATTCAGGAATCCGGATTCAAGTGCTGGATCTGTTACTCCATTTGTGATCTCAAGCAACTTCCTCTCTTTGGTCCCCAGTTTTCTGACTTGTAAATGAAGCATTTGGACAGGAATGATTTATAGGGGCTCATTGTTGCTGATACATTATGACTCTTCATTGTTCATTGACTATGAAAAGATTATTGGGGCCCGGCTGGTGTAGCTCAGTGGATTGAGTGCGGGCTGGGAACCAAAAGGTCCCGGTTCGATTCCCAGTCAGGGCACATGTCTGGGTTGCAGGCCAGGTCCCCAGTGAGGGCCATGTGAGAGGCAACCATACATTGCTCTTTCTCCCTCCCTTCTCCTCTCTCTAAAAATAAATAAATAAAATCTTTAAAAAAGGAAAGAAAAGATTATTGTGGGAGTGGAAGGCATTTTGGTTGGATTTTTTTCTGTATTTGTAAAGAGCAAGTCAGGATGGGAAATTTGACTCAGTCATGGGGCTTTGGGTTGTAAAAATCCTTCATGGCAAGGGAAATTAGGGTGAAACATTGATGGATCCAGCTTATGTTAAACATTCTGAGTTTCTTCCTCCTCTTTGACTTCTGTTTGAAAGTATTTAGCATAACTCTGCTTTCAAGTGTGTGTATTTTTGAAGAAATGGTTCTCTTTCCTTTTAAATCCAATTCATGTTCTCATCATCCTTCTCCCTTAGTGAATCATCCATTTCTGAATAGTTTGTGATTTTCACCTCAATTAGGTCTGTCCCCTAAGTGAACAACACAGCTGTTCCCTCTTTGATGCTTTGGCAGCTGCCTCTGCCTTTCCAAAAATGGAAGGTTTAGGTCTTTCCTTGGATTTCTTAGCTGGTCATTAGTTCAGGACTAGTAACCCATCTCCTGGTAACGGAACTCCCAAATGCCATGGCCAGAGCTGTTTCCATTGCCTTTGGTGCCTTTCAATCTTTTGTGGGCCTAATTCGTATGAAATTGGGGATTTAGCAATCTTTCAGAGCTCCATTTGCCTCATTATTTCCAGTGATTCCATTGTTCAGCCTTTTGAGACTGATTCATCTATGAGGAGAACCTAGCCCTATGTCCCTGTTGCAATTTGATGAAGAAATACAAGATTAGAAGATACTAACTATATTTTGTCTCTAAATTAAATGGTCATCAATTGTACACTTCACTGATTCTCTACTTCAGTTCCTAAGAAGCCCTCTTACCAGTCAGTCTTTTTGTTTTACTTTTATGTGCCTGCATTTCAGAAAGTGATTACTGTTTTTCTCTAAGTGCTTTGACTTTATCTGCCCCTCTGGCCTTTAACTTTATGGTTACTGACTTCCATTGTTAATTGTTGGGATTTGCACATATCATACCTTGCCCTTACAGCTCATATGTTAAGTCAGCTTCTCCACTCCATTCCAACTCCCTTCTCATATTATGCACCCTGTGATTCAATCAGAAACCTGTATTGTTTTAGTACTGTTGTTCCAAATGTATGTGGTGCAGCAGGTTTTTGTTTCTTCACCCAAAGTGCCTCATTCAATTTAATTCCTCATACTTAGCATATTAGGCATCTTGTCAATGTTTCCTTTCTGAGGTCTATTTTTTAAATATGAATGCATTCTGTGTGTGTGTGTGTGTGTGTGTGTGTGTGTTGCTTAAAAGTGATGATATCTGCAGCAGAGTCAGACCTAGGTCAATGCCTAGGAGGAAAGAAAGCATAGAGGGACAAAGCGTTACTTGCATTTTCAGAAGGAGCTTGCAAGGGCAAGATGCTGGCAAGCTTGTGTCTACAGTGCCACTATATCCATCTGCCTTCACCTTCCTCTCCATTTGGGAGCACAGGTATTTAACACTCTCCCCTCTTTTTTTCTTAGTTACCTTCTCCATTAGCCCTTGTACTCAGGGCCCTGCATTCCCAGGCTTTCTTTGCTTGTTTCCTCCTTCCCCCATATTTAATTGTCTGTTCCATGTTCAATTTCCTCAAGGTCATAATTATTCCAAGGGACCTATTAAACTCAATGGTTTCCTTTTTGAAATAGCATTTGAAATCTTAATGTGGTTATAATAAAAAGGAGTTGGTGTATTTGGATCACCAAGACAGTTGATGAGAGTGATGTCTACCGTGGGTCTTCCTAGCAACCCTTCCTTCATACCCCACCAGTAGTTGGCTACATGGTGTAAGGATAAGGGCAGCTAGTACTCTATTCACAGGATTTGGAGTTTCCTGATGGATGATAATACCTAACATGTCTCAAGTTCTTCCATTATGTCAGGCACTGTTTAGCTTGGTTTATGTGTATTTCCACTTGTCACCAACCCAAAAACTTTATGAGGTCGGTGTTACTTTTCTCTTACAGAAAGAAAAAAAATGCACAGAGAATAACTTTAACTAACTACCATAGGATAGGGTTATTAAGTGGTAGAGCTGGGACTTGATCCAGGCCATCTTACTCTAGAGTCCACAGTGTAGGGCCTCTGAGGGAGGGATGGTGCCTTTTTCAGTCACACACTGCACTGAAAGAAGTTAGCTTTAGATGTGCTGCAGGGTAGTAAGCGCTTTTTGGCAAGGAGTAGATCAAGCCTTGAGTTGTTCCAGTAGATCTGACTTATATTCCTTATTCTTCTGGAGAGATTTCCTGTTTTTGCTTCCCTGCAAGCAAATGTCCTGCTGCAGCAGACAATTTTGCCTTTGCTTTCTTGCACCCCCAAAATTGCAATGTTAAAAATTTTCTTCACCAGTCCCTATGGCTTTAGGTCCAGGGGTGGTTGCCAAATACCTAGGACCAAACTTGCACTCTTATCTTTTCCATGCTTTTGGAGCTGATGGTGTGGTGGGAGGGTTCTCCTTGGTATTGGTCATCAGAAATATACAAACTCAGAGCAGGGATTCTGAGAAGGGGATAGCAGACTGACCCATACTCACGGGGACCAGAATAGCTAGAAACCTTATCTCACTGAGGTAGTGCCAGTCTCTTCACTATCACTAGTTTTTCAATGTAATCATATAATGAATTTCTTTCTGAGATGGATGGTTGTGTTTCCTGTTATTACTGCTTTTCCTTCTAGACTGAACTTTTATTGGCTGTTGCTTACTTAACTTCACTCCTGCGGGTGGCTGCAATTATGGTAATGCACACTCTGCTCAGGAAGGGGAGCTTTTTCTTTCTTTCACAGTAGCCGTTAGCTCAATACAGGGAATTTAATACATTCATTTATTCTTCTCTAGATAAACAGGGTTAAATCCAGAATGAAACATGGAGCAGTTTTACCACCATCTGTGCCTTGCATAATTTTCAAGGTCTGCACAGTTACAGCTGTGTAAACATAATAGAAGAACTTAGGTATTGTTTAATGGGGGAGGATTGCGATTTTGGAGAGGCCCACCATAGTTGTGCTGGAGCCAGACATTTTTCCACTCACTCCACTCCATACCCTGCCACCTTGTGAGGTCGGCTTACTCAGCTCCTAGAGTTAGAAATAAAGAAGGAACAGCTGATGTTAATTACTCTGTTTCACAGCTTCTTATTAGTAGGGATTGACAACTAGGGAAGAGTTAGGGAAATCTAAAGCCATGTCATCAAATATGTTCCAGTTATGGTGCTAAGAAACAAAGAAATGGAAGACATTGGACAAAATAAAGAAACTACAAATACTTAATATGACAATAAAAAATAAAACATGTCTTAAAATTGTAGCTGCATTTACATTTAGTTTGAGTTTCTCTGTGGTCAGCGGAAGAAAGGGCAGATAAATAGTTTGAAAAGAACGGATTACATCTGATATCTGGATTCAGTTTTGTTCTTGAGATTTGTTTAAGTAATAACTAGCTCAATAATGCTAAGAACTTTTAATATATGAGTACTATTATTGTGGAAGGAAATGTGGTTTCTCTATAACAAATACAAATATTATGGATCATCTATTTCTCCATCCCCATTCTCCATCTACAGTTATGTACAAATTTGACTCTGCTCAGTTCAATAGAGCCTGAGATTTAGTAACCGTTCTGTCCCTGTAAAGAGGTACATGGGCATGCATATCCCAGAGCTCCAAATTATGGGCTTGTTAATATAGGAGGTTTCTCTGCCCTGGCTGGTATAGCTCAGTGGGTTGAGTGCAGGCTGCAAACCAAAGGGTCATCAGTTCGATTCCCAGTCAGGGCATATGCCTGGGTTGCGAGCCAGGCCCCCAGTGGGGGCCAGGTGAGAGGCAACCATACATTGATGTTTCTCTCTTTCTCCCTCCCTTCCCCTCTCTCCAAAATAAATAAAATCTGTTTTTAAACATTTATTTATGTATAAAAGATTTTAAATCCTTTAAAAAAGCATTTTATTTATAAAAATATTTATGTTTAGAGAGAGGGGAAGGGAGGGAGAAAGAAAGAGAGGGAGAGCAACATCAATGTGTAGTTGCCTCCAATGTGCCCTGACTGGGAATAGAACTGGTGACCCTTTGGTTTGCAGCCCATACTCAATCCACTGAGCTACACAAGTCAGGGCAAATAAAACCTTTAAAAAAATAAAAATAAAAAAAAACCTAACTTTGTCACTGGATAAAAAAAAAAGATAGCATGTTTCTATGCCTTGGGTTCTTTAGGTTGTACCTGAGGGAGCATCAGTGATATTTAACACAAAGGCAATTGGATTTCCATTGGATGTGAATGTCAGGACATGGTCCTGATCCACAAAGAAAATAATGTGTTACCTTTTAAATGCACTGGGGTGCTGTTGTGTTTAGTGATAATCCAGTCAGTTATATTCACCCCTGATAAAACTGCATATTGAAAAACTATTTTCCTGAGTAGCTCACTTCAAAGCAGTGTCTCTGGCACAGAGTATTCTTTTATAGGATGGAAGCCTCTGGTTTGAGAAGAGAAACTAGTTTGTTAGAGCACTGAATTTGAATCATATGGTAATTGTTCAATGTTTTTATTGAAGAAGGGAGAGGACAATTCAATAAATTACCATTTGATGCAATATTGGGATGTCACAAAAATAGAGAATTCTAGGCTATGATGTATACATATGCACTCCTTTGTTCATTAGTTGTGGGAGTCTGGGGAGGCAGAAACAGTATTCTAGACTAGCAGCAGGGCATTTGGGAACCCATACATCTTTCATCATATTTAACTGGGGACGGGGGCAGTCTTGTCAATACTGTTCACGTGGTGCCTCTGGAATTTGAGACTGGGTTATTAGTGCTGTGCTGAATGCTATAATTGTAGCATGTGAGGAACATCCCATAACACTTAGCCCCTGGATGCTTGTCTGAATCATTAGGTATGAGAATTATGGGTGCCATAATAGCACTGGAATTCATGCAACTAAAAAGGAAACACATTTGACTTGTACTTCATCTACAATCATTTACACTTAAGCTGTTGATAGTTGACTGGTATCTGTAAACTGCTGGGCTTATGCCATGGGACTGCTAAGCATATCTGATGGGTGGAACAGACAGGGAGGCTGTAGATTTTCACAAGCTGTAGTTCTCATTAGTCAGGTCAACTGTATCTGGCACCGGAGATTCCAGTTCACCAAGATGAAGGTTACTTCTCTAGGCTTTGGCTGATGGCCCAGTGATATTAACGTGAAGGACAGGAGAGGACTAGAGTTGCATTAGACTGTGAGTTTCCAATAAGCAAATAGTTGAGTAGTTTACAGGATACCCTACTGATGTTTTTGGCAGACATAAAATTTATGGTAGCATTTTTGGAATTTGAGGGAATTTTAAGTTTTTAAATTTTATTTCACAAAAGGTGTTAACCATTTACTCTCCTAATAGGGAAATGTGGCCTGCTTTGTAGGGTGTATAGACTATGTTTATAGTTGTACAGTTAATATTCCTCACTTCAAATGTTTCTCTTAAGTGGTGCTGGTAACACACACTTCGAAGGAAATTCCAGACACAGCTGTTTGTAATATTTGGACGGGCCCCCACAAAACCATCAGGCTTACTCTGAAGGTTCCTTGGTGGAAAGGAGGAAATGTCTCAGAGAGCAGGTCTTTTCCTTATTGATAGATTTTCTTGGCCACTGCCGTTGTTTATGATCCCATCCCTGTAGCTTCCCTGTAGGTATGTGTTTTCAGGCAGAAAGGTTTGGTGTAATGAGGGAAGGCTGCAAAGCTGAAGAAAGAGAGACAAAGTCTGAACAGAATACTAAAACAAGTATATTTTTGTCATGGCAGAGATGAGTTGAATACTATGGACTGGAGACAGGGAGATCAGATGAGGAAACAGGAATGAGAAGTAATTCATGGTAACAGTTATTACTTATAGGTGGGAATAAAAGGCCCATTGAATTTCAGGGCAATCTTTATGCTATACCGTGAATATGTTGAAATTTTGTGAAGGCAATTCCATCTTAAATGCACTTCCAGAGCTGACAAGTTGCTGTTCATGGATTATTCCATCTAGTGCGTAATCAACCTACTATCCGCCTGCCCTGGACAATCTTTGGGATGTGACCAGGAGAAAATAAATAGAACAGATAGAAGATTTCCTCTTAGCAGAGTCCAAGAGCTTCCTTAAACAAAGGTGAGATATGAGCATCCCATTTTTCATTCCAAACAACCTCCCTGAGTATCACCTTGGAAATCCTCTGGCTTCCTTACAGTTCTCAAGTAACTTCTGAAACATTTAGGTACTCTGATTAATTTTAATTTTTACAATAAAACTTGGATTGTGCTAAAAAAAAGCCCACCTGGACAGCCTGTGTCTAGTTGGGTGGTGCAGACCCCCTGTAAACACAGATGACCAGAAAGGAAGACTGTTATTAATGGTAATGCAGACCAGAAAACATCATTTTCAGTCTGTTGAACAGTACAAAAATGCTTCTCAACCACTGTGTTCAGATGTTTCTTTTTATTAGCTATCACGCAAGGAATTAGACTCATTTCAGACAATTCCTTTTCCCACTTGTGTCCATAAAATTACATTATTCATGAGTGGTTTCTTTGTTGAAATACTGCTGACCTCCCATATTTGAATGGATAACAGGGTGCTAAACATAAACTTTTCATTTTGCATAAACTCTGGAAGAAGGGGTACAAAAATTCTTCAGGAGAATAAAATCATATCTCAATGTCCTTGTTTGTTAATGTCCTATAATCATCTTATCCAGGAAGTTGTGTCAGCATTACAATTCTGGGGTGTGTGTGTGTGTGTCTGAGAGAGAGAGAGAGAGAGAGAGAGAGAGAGAGAGAGAGAGAGAGAATGAATAGCAGGTAACTTTTTGAATGCCAGCAGGAAGTTTTAAAATATAATTCTTTATCTGCCCTACTCTTTTCTCCTTTCCAACACTTTCTGCCCTCTGCTCCCAACCCAGGACCACTAAGATAGCTGAATGAGTTGTGGTATGTCTTAATATGTGAGCAGAAGATGATCCTTAGCTCTTAAGCTAGGTGTCGTTTACATTTTGCCAAAGCTGATTATTTTATCTGCAGTTTTAATAACAAGCTAGATTATTTGCTGTTCACTGACTGATAGAAGCAAATAAAAAAGACTGCAACATATATTAAGGGGATAAGAAAGCTCTAGGGCTAAAGAAGGCTTTTTCTTTAATAATTTCAATTTACTGTTAGGATATTTTTTATGCTAGAGTCCAATATTGTATATTAAACAAGTCTGTACACTCTCTCTCTAATAACTGCCAAATTGGAATCTCAGAGGATAGAAATAATGCAGATTTCAATAAAGCTTTACATTCTCTACTCCCTATGCTATCTTTTTTGAACATAGAACACAACTCCTTGGGTCTTCTCCAGACACAGCATGGCATTCCTTCATTAGCTCCATGTTTCACAAATCCAGCTGTGAAAGATAGGCATTTTAACCAACAAGGGGCAAATGCAATAAAATTGAAGTTCAGGATATACAATTTTTCAGAAAAACTGACTATTCCAAGAGTATACAGATACATGATTTTTACTAAACGGACAGGACATTTCAATTTGCCACACTGCTTTTTTGTAATCTTTTGGTTCTACTATTTTTTCTCCAGCTTTATTAAGACAGAATCAATACATAATGCTCCATTGTTTTAACTTGTAGATAGAAATGTTCACTCAGGATGATGAAGACAGGAGGTGGTGGTGGTGAGTGTGCATGCATGTGCACTTGTGTGTGATTTTTTTATATGTGGCCATAATCCAGGCTTACTATACATCCTCCTAGATAGATTTGTCTAGAGCTATGTCAGAGTGTTTTAACTCAGGTCATCTCAACCAAAAAGCATTCTGCTACTCCTGTATTCAGAGTTTGAGCCAACTTAGAAAAAGCCTTCACAGCTGTGGCCCAAAGAGATTCCAATAATTTATTGATGCTTCAGAAAGACCAGTCATTCTTTTTTTCAAGGGAGAGTTGGACAAGCTAAAGGCCAGGGGGGTCATAATGCAATAGCCATGTGCTAAAGGTGTAAAGGACTTTTTCTTCCTAATAAGAGCACTAGGGCAAGCATGAGGTGCCTTCAAATTATCAAGCTCGCTCAATGAATAGATTAATTGGCCTCAGTTCTGAATTTGTCTAATTGCTTTTGAGGTAACACCTGAAAAAAAATACAGCTTGCTTTCTCCTAGTAGTGTGATTAAGTACACCACTGGAAAAAGATTAACCCTAAATAACTATAGAAAAGAGCAAAAAACTAAAACTAAGCCTTGTCCCTGAAAGATAGATGACAAATAAACATAGAAGGTGGTGTTTGATCCCTTCAGTGTTGGTATTCATTGTTTATAGTTATTATTCATAAATGCCAGTACAGTGTTAGGCGTGCACCCCAGTGACACATTTGCATTTTATTTTAAGTTGACGCCTACCTGGTTTTGCAAACAAATATTAAATGGTTTGGGTTGTCTCTCACTCTCCATATAGCTTGTTTTTTCACCTACTGGTTAATTTCACACTTTATCTCAATCATCCATCTCACTCCGTCTAAGATTCATTCATTCTCTCTCTTTAGGAAAAAAAGATTTCTAACATGGAGAAGTGTTATTTGAACAGATTTCCCTAAGGCAATCAATCTGCTTTAAATTTGTCTAGAACTAAGCTTTTCTTTGTTGCAGTTAGAAAGGATTGAAACTGCTGTAAAATTTATTAGCTTCCAAGATCTCTGAAATGAATTTTTAAATAATTGTGCTATTTACTGTACTCAGAAGCAGTCTCATCACAATTACAGTATTCCAGATGGTTTCTAGAGTTACACTAAAGTATCAAGATAATGCTAGACTTTTCTATGAGGCATTTATTGGTACCAAATAGCCCAACCTAGATAGTTAATAGATAGTAATCCTTCTGACACTCCTATTTGCTTCCAGTGACTATTTCTAATGATTTCTACCTAGCTGATGACATGACACACACTACCTTTTTCAGTCATTGGAAGAGACATTGATTGGCTTACTGAGCACTTTATTGTCATGGGGGTAAATCGTACCTGCCGATACCCGTGGGTGACCATGACCCGATGTGTGTATGAATCTCATACCGAGACACGTGGGGAAAGAGAGACTGGGGCCATGTGGTTGATTCCTCCCATCTCAGGAAAAAGCCCCGTTGCTTGCCCAGCCGGGGTTTTTACTAGGGGCATTAGCACACATTTACATTGGATTGAATATTCATGGGATTAAGCTGAACAGGGGTAAGATTACTCATTAGCAGGGCATTAGGATGTAAATTCAGGTCCGGTGGCAGGCAGGACCAGGTTAATGTAAATGCAGGGGTCAGCAAGCCAGAACTTTTTAAGATACATCTCTGCCAAATTCCTATTAGAGAATTCCCATTCCACAGACATGATCCACACTTGCTCACACGGGAATCACACGGAGCTGTGCTCAAAACGTGTAAATTCTCAGAACATGCATGTTGAAATCACTGCCACACTTTATTTTTCAAGTGTGAAAGAAGCAATTAGAGAATTACTAATATTGTTTCTTAGCTTCCCCACACAGTTCCATACAATTTTTTGTTGTCAAAAATCTTTAAAGAATTTAGAAGTTATAGTTGCAATAGGTTTTACCTTGTCTTTTCTATAAAACTGGATGTCCTGGGACTTAACTGAGGGAAGTGTCAGTTCCTACCAAGAGGAACACCAGCTGCTGGGTGCCTTTTTTCCCCTTCAACAGTAAATTTTCATTGAAAAAATAAGATTTTCCTCCTGGTTAGCATGCCCTATCCCTCTTGCTTTCTGTATCAGCCATATTTGTGCCATCCTTACTATATATTCTGTCTAATACCCAGAAGCTCATGACCAGCATAAAAGTGGCCTTTTCCCTCAAATTAATGATGCGTTAGCAATTCCCCTATTTTCCAGAAAAGAGTGAACCCAAGTTGAAGATAAATTTAGGTTCAGTGCTACTTATAAGTATCACCTGAAGGCTCTGTCTTCCCAGCAGCATAACTACCTGTAGAATGTGTGAAACGGCCTGTGTTTAATCTACACAAAGTCAAACAACTGGTTTGAACTCTTCACAGAAGTGAGTAGGTGTTATAGGTGTCCAAAAGATATAGGCTAAGAAACTTAATTCTGTGGACATCTTGGAATGAAACTTTAAAAATGGTCCCAGTTTCTCAGAGTTGCTTTATCTCAGTGCTTCTCCTTTTGGGGAGTAGTTCAATGGCCTTCTGCAATACTTCATATTTTACTTGTAAAAATACTTTGTTAAATGGTTTCTAAGCACCTAGTTGAAGTCCAGCATTTTGTCATATGATTTTTTCCACCATAGAAGACAAGATACAAAGATTCCAGTTCAATCAATCTGCTTATCTCAGTCACTGGCTAGCACCTCTTATTTCTTCTTTTTTTTTATAGTTTCATTTTTTAAAATTCTTTAATTACTTTATTGTTGTTCATTTACAGTTGTCTGCATCCTCTCCCCTCCGCCAACCCCCTCCAAACCCACTGCCCCTCCCCTTCCTCCACCCTCCCCCTTGGTTCTGTCCATGTGTCCTCTATAGTGGGTCCTGAAAACCCTTCTCCCCATAATCCCTTCCCTCTCCCCTCTGGCTATTGTTAGATTGTTCTTAATTTCAGTGTCTTTGGTTATGTTTTTCTTGCTTTTTTCTTTTGTTGATTATGTTCCAGTTACAGGTGAAATCATATGGTATTTATCCCTCACCGCCTGGCTTATTTTACTTAGCATAATGCTCTCCAGTTCCGTCCATGCTGTTGCAAAGCTCCTTCTTTCTCTCTGCTGCATAGAATTCCATTGTGTAAATGTACCATAGTTTTTGATCCACTCATCTGTTGATGGGCACTTAGGTTGCTTCCAGCACTTGGCTATTGTAAATTGTAGCACCTCTTATTTCTTAGTCTCAATTTTCCAGGGAGCCTTCTGCTTTATTTCTTTCCTCCCCATGCAACAGTACACATAATTTACACTCATACACACATTGAAATCTCTCCAGTATGAATTGAATTGAATTGAGCCCAAGTACAAAAATGAAAATTCCAGAAACGATTGTGGTTGCCTAAATTGCAACTTAGATTGTATGACTGCACATGCAACACTATTGTCTATCATCAATATTAAATTCTCAAACACTTACACTTCAATATGTTTTAACTTTGTCTCTTTGACTAGATCAGTACTGAAGATAATACAATTACTTTGAATTCTGAGAAGGGCATCATTTAAGTCTATTTACATGTTGCACTGGGAGTAAGTGAATTTCAGGTGCATGGACTGTGAATGCGGGAAGAGGCCAATGTGTCATTTGGCATCACAGAGGCCAAATATTGGGTGGTACTTGCTAACTAATGCTGGTCAAATGGTTTAGGAAAAGGTTAGGGTTCATCAGTCTTTTCTTCTATTCTCTCAAGCTAAAGATAAACTTTACAGAATTCCTGCTACCTTAAAAATACCAGCCTGTGCTGATCAGAGCTGGCTTTTCTTTCCACCTATCTTCTCTCTTTTGGCAACATTCCTTTACAATCGCATGAATTTTGTTCCCACATGCTTTCCCCAACTGCTAATGAGCAGGAGAATAGGGAACTAAAGAAAAAAAGAAAATAAAAGATTAGGGAGGAACAAAAATGGTGGGAAATTCTGAAAGAAAAAGGGAAAAAGAGACAAGGAGCTGTTTGTAGTGTATTTTGTTCTGTAAGTCTTCTCACACTAAAGGATAGCTAAAGGATAGCTTGGTGTCATTGGTTCATAAGTCTCTAGAAACTCCCGTCTTCTTTCATGCGTCCTTGAATATTTTACAGATGGAGCTCCATCTTTTTTTTAAACATTGAACAAAAAATGAGTGAGTATAAACTCCTCCCAGAATTATACTGTGGGAGGGCTCTGGGAAGTTGTCATTTTGCAAAGTTCTAAGCTCTTACTGTTTTTGCTAAATGCTCAAATGGTATAAAGAAACCCAGTTCATACAATGTCAATTGGATCAAAACCAAGATTGAATGTGTAATGCCTAGATAGTGTTCCTTCTCCCCTCCTTTCTTCCCTCTCTTCCTCCTTCTCTACCTAAATCTTCCTACTCTACCTCCCTTTTCCACTAAGACAATTGCTACTCTGCTTGCCTTGTTAAATTACAGTTATAAAATGTTCTTTTTTCATGACTCTTTGAAGTCCTTAAAATGCTTTAAATAACCCTTTCCAGGATAATTCTTTCCTTTGGTAATTCTCTGGCATATTTGACTGAAGCATCAGTTTTGCTGTGTGTATCTTAATTAATTTTGCCAGAAAAATCAGCATCTGCAGTGGGTCTAAAAGGCTCATCATAAGTATCATTTTTTGGCTTATGTTTTATAAGAATTAATGACAATTTTATTTGATGCCAAGAAACAATGCTTGATATTTGAACAAGAGATTCATTTAATAAAATAGATACTTTTGCTTATTGTGTTGTTATTATCACAGTACAGTCCTTATTAACTATTGTTAGAATGGAAAACTTCAAGGTACATGGTAAGTGTATTTTCAATCGGATATCAAAGCATAATAGATCTCTTTAAGATATGCATATATAGTGTGTGGGAAACCACTCAAAGGCTAACATGACACTGGCTTTAACATTTCTGAGGTGCTACATTTACTTTCTTGGTATGTTGACAAAGATCATTTGTTCTGTTGCTATCACTCTTTCTTGTACCTTTTTCATTCAACTAAATTAAACTGTTATTTAGTACCTGCTCTGTGCTGGATCCTTTGCTAGGTTCTGTGGTTATGGGAGGGGATAAAACAGATATAATCTTTGCTCAGTTGTAGTTTACAAGCTAGCATTGAATATAGATATTAAACAGGTAATGGCAAGCATTATGAGTGCTATAAAATGCAGTGGTGTGTGACCTACCTTAGTCTAAGAGATAGGGGGAGGATTCCCCACGGAAGTTAAATCTGAGACTTCAGGGGTAATGTATCAGTTATGAATAGTGTGCAACTGATGGTAATAAAGATGCCCCCTCCCCCACTAAAGAAAATAAATCAGTGGCATAAGCAAGAGAGAGGCTTATATTTCCTCTTATATAACAGAAGTTCGAGGTTAGTGAGGTAGCTCTACAATATCTGCAATATCTCAATTTCCTTGCATCTTCTATTCTTCTATCCATTGGTATATGACTTCCATCCTCAGAGTTGCCTCATGGTAGTAAGATGGATGCTATAGATCCAGTCATTTTGTCTCCATTTTATACAGGACAAAGCAAGAAGAAATAAGGACAAAAGGGTCTCAAACTAAGTCAGCTCCCCTCTCTTTAAGGAAATATTTTTTCATCCCACCTCCATAACATTGGCATTCTTAGTTACATAGCCATCACTATCTATAAGGGAGGCTAGGAAGTATAATTTTTTTAGCTGGTGCATTGACAGTGATAACAGAAGGTGGGTCTTTCTAAATATTAAAAATAGATATTGATATTTGGTAGGCAGTTTACCTCTGCTTTAGATGAGTAGGAGTTAGGTACTTCAAAAGGTGGCACTTCTTGAGGTTATGTTTTCTTGATTAGGTGCACATGTTCAATTTTAGCACTATTCAATGTCTTCATAATCATTGCCACAGTCCCTTCCATTAACTCTTGCAAAAATTGGTCTTGCCTTGGTCATGTATTATTTTGTTTATGCAGTGATTAAGCTAAGTGGACGTATATGAGTACAATCCAGGAAGCTTTTCTGATTTACACACTGCTTGCTTTTAGGTTATACACAATAACTGCCACTACTTAGAAGTAGCTAACTATTTGAACTGTCAGAACTGGAACTCACTTTAACTTTACCTTTCTGCTATATTGATTTCAGATAATTTCTGAGGACATAATATATTTCTCATGTAACTGTTACCTTGAACTATTTTAGTGTTGGAGTTTTATCTCTGATCATTGGGATCTCTGAGTGAATACATCCAAACTCTGAATCACAGTAAAGAACTGAGAGCATTATCAAACACATCCATTGTGGCTGGACATCTATACAAACCAATAGAGCCTCTCAGCTCTTATGTTCCACCAGGTCTTTGAAAGTTTTAGCAAAGTCCAAGGTAGTGTTTTCATTATTTTATTTTCTTTCTTTTTTCTTGTTTTAAAACTTTGGTCAAGACTATGGGTAGGTACTTTCTAGTGGGGAAACACATTGCTTGACCACATCTGAAGAGACAGCAGTTTCATATCCTGAGGAAGATAGTAATTGCTGCAAAACATTTTGTTATTATTTGCTCAAAATAACGTATTTTATTCTTTTTCTATTTGAATTAATTTTTATTCATCATAACTTACTCAGTGCTACCTGTTACACCTCCCATGCTCTCACAACACTGATGATTTTACTTAAGATTTATTTTCTTTTTGCCAGAAGTTTTGGGACTTTCTCACCAAGGTCCCTAATTACAAATTGTAACCAAAAATACTTATTACAACCTCCACTGAAGAAGCTTTATTTTTTCTCATATTCAAAAAAACGTATCTAAAGTAATCTGAACTGTTTTGAATTAAGGTGTTCTATGACCCTGAAATTTATGTCCCTATTATTTCATTTTGAAAATCCTGGGGAAAAGACCAGAGGTAGAGAAGGCCAATTTGCAAATTCATCATTTACCCCTAATCAGAAAATATGGATTTTTCTGTATATGGTAATGTATCTGTATTTCCACAACTATGTGGATTTTTGAATCTTACATTTTGCTTTGCTTAGGTTCATGTTGGTACTCTCAGAGAAAGATTTAGCAAGGTATAGAATCACGAAAAGACTCATAGGAGCAATTTTAGCAGGAAATTAGTGAATTGTTAGCCTACTTCTGTTTTAAGTAGAGCCAGCATCTTTACAGTTAATTCGTGATAATACAGAATGGTTCTTCTCTAGTCTCATATCCACACCCCCAGTCACCATACTACATGATGGCAGGCACGTAGTCTCTACCAGTCCTATGCAATTCTAGAAGGAGTCTCTGCTTTTCTATATCTAGCCTGTCTTCACTGTTTTTTTAAGGGCTTTGCATTGTGACTTTCTCACTTTTAATACAAACTTAATTTTCTTACTAAACTGAAGTTTTGATTTTTAAAGTATATTTTATTGATTATGCTATGACAGTTGTCCCATTTTTTCTCCCCTTTATTCCCCTCCACCCTGCACCCTCCTCCCACCAGCATTAACCCTCTTAGTTCAGGTCTATGTTACATGTCGGTTCTTTGGCTTCTCCATTTCCTATACTATTCTTAACCTCCCCCTGTCTATTTGTACCTACCATTTATGCTTCTTATTCCCTGTACCTTTTCCCTTATTCTTTCCCCTCTCCCTCCCTGCTGATATCCCTCCATGTAATCTCCATTTCTGTGATTCTGTTCCTGTTCTACTTGTTTGCTTAGTTTGTTTTTGTTTTTGTTATTAGGTTCAGTTGTTGATAGTTTTGATTTTGTCATTTTAATGTTCATATTTTTTATCTCCTTTTTCTTAGATAAGTCCCTTTAACATTTCATATAATAAGGTTTTGGTGATGATGAACTCTTAACTTGACCTTATCTGGGAAGTACTTTACCTGCCCTTCCGTTCTAAATGATAGCTTTTCTGGATAGAGTAACCTTGAATGTAGGTTCTTGCCTTTCATGACTTTGAATACTTCTTTCCAGGCCCTTCTTGCCTGAAAAGTTTCTTTTGAGAAAACAGCTGATGGTCTTGTGGGAAATCCTTTGTAGGTAACTGTTTCCTTTTCTCTTGCTGCTTTTAAGATTCTCTCCTGATCTTTAATTTTGGGTAATGCAGTTATGATGTGCCATGGTGTGTGCTTCCTTAGGTCCAACTTCTTTGGGGTTCTCTGAGTTTCCTGGACTTCCTAGAAGTCTATTTACTTTGCCAGATTGGGGAATTTCACTTTCATTATTTTTTCAAAGAAGTTTTCTATTTCTTCCTCTTCCTCTTCTCCTTCTGGCACCCCTATGATTCAGATGTTGGAATGTTTAAAGTTGATCAGAAGTTCCTAAGCCTCTCCTCATTTTCTTGGATTCTTGTTTCTTCATTCAGTTCTGGTTGAATGTTTATTTCTTCTTTCTGCTCCAAATTGTTTATTTTGAATCCTGGTTTCCTTCCCTTTACTGTTGGTTCCCTGTATATTTTTATTTATTTACTTTGCATAGCCTTCACTTTTTACTCTGTTTTGTGACCATACTCAACCATTTCTGTGAGCATCCTGACCATCAGTGTTTCAAACTCTACATCTGATAGGTTGTCTGTCTTATCATCACTTAGTTCTGTTTCTGGAGTTTTGATCTGTTCTTTCATTTGGGCTATATATCTTTGTTTCTGCACAGCTGTTACATTGTAAGGGGTGGAGCCTCAGGTATTCACCAGGGCAGGCCATCCATGTTGTTGTGTTGTGGTGCTATCTGTGGGGGAGGGGTTAGAGAGGGAACAGTGCCGCTTGCTCAGCTCTCAGCAGGTTTTCAGTCACTTCCCCTGCTACCCACAAGCAAATTGGACCCTTCTGGTACTGATTCCCAGGTGGGTGGGTTTGTATATGTTCTAGGAACCTGTGGATCTCTCCAACGAACTCTCCTGTGAGGCTGGAAGTTTCTCATGCCCCTGCAACTCTCACAGGTTTTTACAACCAGAGGTTTTGATGCTTTCTTTTCCCATGCTGGAACCCTGGGTTGTGCAGTCTGTCTCGATCCCCAGTTGTTCCTCTAGGTTTACCCACATGCTAATACGGGACTGCCCAGTCTTCCAGATGCCTCCTAGCCACATGTCCTGTCTGCCCCAGCTGCCCATCTCCACCCCTTCTACCAGTATGAATGAATATTTGTTCTTTATTTCCTTTGTTGTTGGACTTCCATACAGTTTGATTTTCAGCCAGTTCTGCTTGTTTTTTGTTTTTAACTTTGTTGTCCTTCTTTTGGTTGTGAGAGGAGGCAAAGTGTATCTACTTATGCCTCCATCTTGGCTGAAAGTCCCCTAAAGTTTTGATTTTTGAAAAGTAAAAAGTAATTTATTTTCAGTGCATTTATGAATATAGGTTACCTTGATCTGGGAAGAGATTCTTCTGTATTCACCATGTTTTCTTCCATATTTTATATGTCTGTAAACACTAAGGCTAGGTTAGATTTTATTTTTTAATAAGTTTTTTAAAAAAGATTTTATTAATTTATTTTCACAGAGAAGGGAAGGAAGGGAGAAAGAAAGGGAAATAAACATCAATGTGTGAGAGAAATATCAGTCAGTTGCCTCTTGCATGCCCTTAACCAGGGACCGGGCCTGCAACCCAGGCATGTGCCCTGAGAGGGTATCTAACCAAAGACCTTTAGGTTCACAGGCTAGCATGCAATCCACTGAGCCATACTAGTCAGGATGGTTAGATTTTATTTTAATTGTATTGACACAAATGTTACTGAGTATTATTTCATACAAAAAATGATCATCAGGAATTCACTGCTCTTGGTAAATATTTAAAGAAGTAAATATATCAGATCTAAGCCAGGGGTGAGATACTGTTAGTGGAAGACTCTCTTAGATTCCAGTCTTCACTTGCATGAGGTTAAAGCAGTAGGCATAATAAGTTGGCATAATTGATCCAAGAAAATTGCATATTATTCTAGTTCGTATAGTGCTAATACAGGCTTAGTGAGATTGGCGGATAATCTCAAACTGATTGTGTTCCTGGCTGCACTGTGAGATAGTTTAGTTTCTTCTTGTCTCAAAGAGTAATTTAATCACTTTGGCAGTGGGCAAGCTGCAAGCAAGTACTGTCTTTGTAGAGAAGCTACTGAGAAGACTGAGTTCCCTGTTCTGATCTTCCTATATTCATAAGATTTTTGAGTGTCTGCCATTGGGGTATTTGCTTTCACTGTATGTGCTGGGGCTCCAGATCTCCTCTTGTTGTTCATTTGAAACAGCCTACTATATGGAAGGAGCACTGTACTTTTGGATACGGGGTGACACATGGATGGCATGTTCCTACTGAATTGTGTTGGGAAAAAAACCCTGCATCTCCAAATTTAAAGACAGTCACTTGATACTAGAACTTAGAAGAAATGACAGTTTCATGCTGAACCCATTGAGAAGATTCTATTAGAATGTAGTTTGCCACTGTACTGCTTTAGAAGTGTGAGCAAGTGACCTGTAATATCAACTGAGGTCAGCTGGAATTTGCTCTTCATAGCTGCTCACATATCTGTGGTTCCAGGGCTCAAAGGACTCAATGCTTTTGTGTCCTAAGTTAGGGACAAAAGGACAGGGATCCTACAGCTTTCTGGGTATTTTTTTTTGATAACTTCCAGGGCACACTTGCTCAGATTTGTAGAAACAAAAGTTAAATATTGAACTTTCCCCTCACTTGCACCTCCTTATTCTCCACCCCCAAGAATATTCATACTAATTCTTTAGAGCTGTTACTTGGAAATTTATGAGATGGGCCTTAGAGAATATAGGAAAAAAACATCTTTTTGAAAGACTCTGAAGATGTGAATTCCATCCTACTGGAGGGATCCTGAGACCTCCTGTGGAAAGCACAAAGTTTGGATGAAACTGATTGTGGGTGGACCAGCTATAGACTCTTCCACTCATAATGTTTAGGTCTACACAAAAGTGTGTCTCAAGTTGTCCCAACATGTTTTCCTTACTTTTATACTTTTTGTTTCCTGGAAACATATGTATTTTGGATGATGATAGGCTATCAGGTAGATAGCAGCACTGAGAGTTTGCAGGGAACAAGCTGAGAAACCCTTCATCTTGCAGCAGGCACCATGAAATCCTGATGTGGAACTGTGCTGAAGTTTGCAGAAGCATTGTCTTATCTATGTGGAAGGTACTTATCTTGTTGGTGATAATGCTCATTTGTTATTTGGTTCCAGCTGCAAAATTCTGAGTGTTTCATTCTCCAGCATTGAAATAGGACCTAAATGGCCATCTTAAATATAAATTGGCAAATTTGGTCCAAGTACCAGGAGGAAGTCTTACATTTGGTTGGCTTTTCAGTAGTTTAAACTAGGCCAAAGGCCATTTCTAGAGTTGTGTTTAAAATGAGCGCAGCCTGGATTGTGCCTTGACCTTTAGCTGCTTCCAATGTCTCTTCTCCTAATGACAAAGTATATGCCCAATTCAACTATTACTTCTTCAGCTCTCTCCTATGTGCCCCTTTACTAAAATAACACTTGATGAATGAGGCAGAGAAGTGCCTCTTTGATATGTCATTTTACTTATTGAAAACAATCAAGAAACAAAAACAAAAAAAGAAATACAAGTGTATAAGGAAGTTGTGTTGTATATAGACTGATATCAGGCAAGATCCTGAATTGTAGACTTCTTCCTCCTACAAAAGAGCAGTCACAGCATAGGTTTCCAACTTTTGGGGAGCCATGTACTTTTTGTAATCTCTTCTTGTCTTCCTATAACATCTGATCCTGCCCCAAATATTTTTATAAATGTTAAGCTGCTTATATTTTGATGCATTGTGCAATATGATGAAAATTTTCATTGGGTAAACCTTATACAAGAATGTAACATAAGTATAAATGGACCTGGAAAACTAGGGATATAAACCAGACCTTGAGATTAACAGTTTTACCAATGGACAGGCAGAACTTAACCCTGACTCCATGCTTTGGTGAAGCCTATGCAGAAAGCCTCTCTGAGAGCCAAATTAAAGACTTAACCCTAAATAAACCTGATGTGAAAAGAGAAACACATGTCTAACCAGTAATTGTGAACTTTGTTTGCTGAAATCATCTACGATAGTGCCAAAATAATCCATGGAAGATTTTATTAATAAATATGACCTTCATAAACTGCAGATAATGAAGATAAGGAGGATGGTTACTTGGGTATAATTAAATAATGGTCAACCTATGAGTGATGTGTGCATAGGGCCAATGAAGCTTATGGGTCAGATGAAAGAAAGAGAGCTCAGTATATCCATTCTGATGAAAAATTAAGTTATACAAATGGTTAGTGAGGAGATTGGCTGGTGGGACTAGTGGTCAAAAAGAAGTGATGTGATTGGGCTTTCAAAGAAGGCATGATACCAACCTAACATTAAGCACTGTGTATCATTGACAGATAAGATGGAAGTGTGGTTGGCAGTACTGTTACTCAAAAATATGTCCAAGGCTTCTTAGATATACTGACTGTTGGATTTCCTGCTCTGCTTCCACTTCCTCTTTTGCTGGAACCACTCTCTAATATAGTTGATTTTTATCAGGAGTTGATAAAAATGCAGACTTTCAGCCCTGGCTGGTGTGGCTCAGTGGATTGAGGGCCAGCCTGTGAACCAAAGGGTCGCTGGTTCGATTCCCAGTCAAGGTGCATGCCTGGGTTGTGGGCCAGGTCCCCAGTGAGGGGCATGCAAGAGGCAACCACACATTGATGTTTCTCTTCCTCTCTTCCCCCCTTCTTTTCTCTCCAAAAATAAATAAATAAAATCTGTTTTTAAAAATGTGGACTTTCAGTAACTTGACCCTCAAGGTAAATTTATTTAAAAAATAGAGTATTCTTTCATCATAGTGTATTTTCTAAAAAGTTTAATTGAATTTATTGGTTAACAAAATTATATAGGTTTCAAGTTTGTAATACTATAACACATGATCTGTATATTGTATTATTTGTTTACCACCCAAAGTCAAGTTTCCTTCCATCACCATTTACCCACCCTTTACCCTCTTCTACCTCCTGTCACCCCTTTTCCCTCTGGTAATTACCATACTGTTGTCTGTGTCTATGAGGTTTTGGGGTTTTTTCTTAATCCCTTCACTTTTTTTCACCCAGTTCCCCAACCCCCTTCCCCTCTGACAGCTGTTTTCCCTTAGATTTTTAGTTTTGTCAACAGTGAGAACAGCAATGAAAATAATAAAAGGGGGAGTATACAGGGGGAGGTCTACAGCCTTTTAAAAATCCAATTCTTCACACTTGTCCCAAAAGGCAATAGAGGAGTATCTATAAGTGCCATTTCCCACAAGGACATGTGGGTACCTAAGAAACCAGAACGCTGGGGAGTAACAATGATTCCTGGGAAAAGCTGATGAAATTGACATTTTATTTTCTCCAAACAGATCAGAATGAAGGATTTCACTGCAGGGAAGAATGCCGGATTCTTGGCCACTCTGACAGGTGCTGGATGCCCCGGAACCCCGTGCCTACCCACTCCAAGTCCCCTGAGAATGTGGGGAACATCATCGCTCTGTCCATTGAAGCTACTGCTGCTGATGTTGAGGCTTATGATGACTGCGGCCCTACCAAGCGGACCTTTGCAACCTTTGGAAAAGATGTCAGCGACCACCCAGCTGAGGAGAGGCCCACAATGAAAGGCAGGAGGACTGTTGATGTGACCATCTGCAGCCCTAAAGTCAATGGTGCTATCCGAGAAGCAGGCAATGGTTGTGAGGCTATTAGCCCTGTCACCTCTCCTCTGCACTTCCAGAGCCCTCTGCCCGTCAAGCCTTCTGTGTCTTACACAATTGCCCTGGCGCCACCTGCCCGTGATCTGGAACAGTATGTTACCAACGTCAACAATGGCCCTTCTCGTCCTTCTGAAGCTGAGCCTCGTGGAGCTGACAGCGAGAAAGTCATGCATGAAGTCAACCCCATTCTGAAAGAGGGTCACAACAAAGAGTCTCCGGGCATGAAGCGTCTGAAGGACATCATTCTCTAAATCAGTCTTGGGAGAGTGAAATCATGCTGGCTAATGAAGAAGCGGGAGCTGATAATTTTAATTGCTCATCAGTGGTTGGTTCTTGAATGGCTGTATTTCAGAGCTTTCCCTAAATGTATTGTTTATAAATTACTATCATTTTGTGACAATCCCTCTCATTTCAACAGTGGTGTTCAGTTGGAGAAAATTAGCTTTGGCTTGAGTTGTTCATGGGGCCTTGATATTGGGGAAACAGAGACAAAATCAGTTGTGAAAAGTATTATGTATTAAGTGTTTGAATTTATATATTTTTCTATGTCAAAATTATAATACAAATTAATGTGGAGGATTACATTAAAAATTTTTTAAAAAAGCTTTAGACACTTTTAATAAGCTCACCACTGTTTTGTAGATAGGCAAATTAATAGTCATTTATTGTGTACTATTCATTGATTCAGTGATGTGAAATTGAGCCCCAAAAGGTTGTTTCTGAAGCTCAAGTACTTTCCAATGCTGCTACTTTGCTGTGGACACCCCTGCTTTAAGAATACTTTTGCTAGCTGTGCTATTGTTGTATTTGATATTGCAAATTGCCATGTGTGTGGTGATGGCAAAAGGCTTTTAGAGGTTGGTGGGGTTTTTCCTTAAAAAAAGATAAACCTATAGACAAAAACAAAGTGCAAACAACTGAGATGGCAACTGAATGAGCAACACCACACATGTAAGTGAGTCCTTTGTGGATGCTCTTGGAAGATACCCATGGAGTGACTGTTCACACCTTGCAGAGTATTTTGCCTGCCTTTCAGTCTTCTGCCCAGATCTGTGATAGATCATTGCAGAAAGTCATTTTTGGATAGTCTGTTGTCTCATTTGCAGTTGTCAAATATACTGTGCTGAAAGTTTGATGAGATAAATTTTTCTAATTTTCAGGTTCTGAGCAGTAAAGTTGCTTCTGTAGTTATCATTTTCTAGGCTTAGAAATTTCCTGTTTCACATAATCTAAAACTCAAAGACTGAATCTATTTTGAGATATAAATTAGTGTCTCTTTAAACACACACTTCCTGATATCAGTGTTTCCCAATCACAATTAGAATTATACTACAAAGCATGTCATGGGCTAGAATTGAGAATTCCATTTTGCTCTGTATTGTAGGATTATAATTTGGGATAGTGTAAGCAGTACAAAATGTACTTTTAGAAAAAGACAGGTAACAGCATCACTAACCCAATTACTGTGCCTTCTATATGGAGACACTAGGACACTTGAACTCATCTTTTTCGTGATTAATCTTTTTTAAAATTAAAAATTTGAACAGGAAACAAAGTAGAAATTATTTAGATTTAGCTAACTTTTTGCTGTAGGCTAGGAATGCAACTCTTTATTAACAAGTTTGTTATGCACATTTTTGTTTGTTTAACATTCCTCCAACTCCACCATTTTATTAACTGTCTATTAATATTAACTAGCCAACATAATATTCTTGCAAACTAAGAGTTCCTTTTTTTAAAATAAACAAATGTGTCATCTTTGCTCTGCCTTGGTCTTAAAAGAGTTGTTTGTAGAGAAACAAACTGTGGTTCTGTTCTCATTTGTTTCATTTCTTAAAATTCAAGAATACCCAGGAAAAAAAGGCTTAAAGGTTAGAGCACTAGAATGCAAAAGATAATTTATTTTCTTAGGTTTAGGTAGATAAGTCATCTTTTAAATATTTTACTTATTTTTGCCTGAGTACCTGGCATTTTACATCACTAGGAATATTTTCTTTTATGGGGAGAGGGTTTTGAGGGAGGGATGGGTAAGGTAGTGGGAATGGGATTAGGTAGAGGAGAATATTTCTGAAAAAGAACCTATAGTGAAGCTACAAATTCATGTTTATTTCTTATTCAGTGCTGAATACTACCTCATGCAAAATACTGCTGTGGCTGCAGATTTCCTCCTAAACTGAAAAAATTAAAGATCAATTACCATAGCATCTTTATTTTGGCTCATTTTATTCCTCTCATACACTCTTTTTTCCCCTTTGCTCCATTCCATTTTAGTAGTTAGCAGATTTTCAAGTAGGTTTGTATTTCTGTTTGCAAATGACTATTTGACTCACACATTAAAATAAACTTTTTTTTTTTCACTTTAAGAAATGATGGCTGCCCATAGAATTTAGACTGGTCCTCATTTGACCCATCCTGATATTATGTTGGTAGCTACCACCTCAAGGTCACTTTCAAGTCAAATTTAGATTTTGTACAGCTGTAGTTTTTCCTATGCTCATCAGGAATAAAGGAGCTGAAAAGATGTGGCAAGTGGGAACATTAAATGTTATGTGGCTGTTGAGCCAGAGAGGGGGCCATTGGTTACCATGCTTCTTAACAGCCAAGTTTAAAATACTTAGAGTAGCAGTGACATTGATTTCGCTTTTCTCTTGTTATTTTTATCCACCATTTTTTCCAGAATTCAGTATCCAGCTATAGACCAATACTTTTTCCCTATCAAAATACTTTGTTCTCAGTGGGCAGTCAGACTTTTTGGCTTCCATACCCTTTATTGATCATGTTCAGATATTCCCTTATGAAGAAAATATGTCCTCCCCCTACAATTGTCTGCTGTATGCATACCCACAGAAGCACTATTGCATCTTAACACATTTCGTACCACATAGAAATCTCTAAGACATATGCCAAGGACCGCAGGTTTTTGGGAAAACTGCACATTAGTTAAATTATCTTGTGATGCGGTCCTTAACAGACGGCGCACAAAACACGAGAAAACTCATGAGTGGTATAAAAAGTATTAAGAGGGTTCTGTAATCTGGTTTTATAGGCATGCTGTGCCTTCAAATAGGAATTTTGTGCAAGGATCCTAAATTTACCTTTGGCTCATATTTTTCACCACTTCTTTCCAACATGTCTGATGAAAGCCACAAAGGCCAGAGGGCCAAATGTTCTTCCTTTTCCCTCTCTAAACGTTACACAATTAAATATGAGGGAACAATTTTAGTTCCTAAATCCTAGGGAGTTCTGTCTCATTTATTCTGATGTCCCTTTGGGTGAGGAGTTAGTGTGGAGGCAGACTTGTTTTACAAACAACTTTTTTTGGGCATGTCACTGGGCAGGTAAACTTCATGCAATCAGTGTAAAGGGTTTAGTTTGTATTGATTGATTGCTTTTCCCCAACTATGGCAATATACTACATACAAGGAATAGGAAGAGGGGAGCCATGCTATCTGGAATCTCTTTTTCCTTTTTTCTATACTGATAAATCTTTGAACATGTTCAGAATAAAACTTACTATCCTTTTGATCCTCTTAAAGCCAAGAATAAATTATGGCCCCTTATTGCCCACATAGGTACTTGGCCAAGGGATCCTCCAGTTCCTGAAGGACAGTGGTTCTCAAAGTGTGGTCCCTGGACCAATAGCAACAGCATCACTTGGAAACTTGTTATAGATTATCATTCTCACTTCTCACCCAGACCAACTGGAGTAGAGACTCTGTGGGTAGTGCCTAACAATGCGTATGGATCAGATGTCTACTGAAGGTTGGAGGCTTGTTAAAGCACAGTTTGATGGCTCCACATTTAGAGTTTCTGATTCAGTAAATCTGGTATGAGGCCTGAGTCTTTGCCTATTTAAAAATTGCCTGATGATGCTGATGCACTTAGTCTATGGACTACACTTTGAATATCACTGTTCCAGGGTAAACCTATCTAATAGAGCTAATCGCACATAAGGTGCTTATTTAAACTAATGCATTGGCATCGTGACCTACTGATCACTAATCAAAAATGTTAAAGGAATACAACTTAAAACACTGAAAACTGGAACCACCCGTAGTATCGTCCTGGTAGTGTTACTTCTGCATACAACTAATTGTATGAAGAGAATTCAGTTGAACTTATCATATAGCTCTATCATATCATAACTAAGCAAAGCAAAAGTGGTCCACTTGAAGCAACAAGGACAAAAGGCAGTGTTGGGAGAGGCAGAGTTATAGGGCATAGTTTGACTGGGCATCCGGGATGGGAACATGATTATTATTGTATATAATAGAAGTTCTGACTGGAATTCCAATTCCTTTATGGAGATCATTTTGATGTCGAATGTTACACAAAGCATCTTCACAAGTCTGGTCCACTTGGCTCTTTACCTAGGGTAATAAGACCCTAACTGACTTTGAAAAGCTGGCATAAATGAGCTCAAGAAGTCCATTGTATACAGTCTTAGTGTTTTCCTTCTTGGTAAAATTACATTTAAGGATGTCATTTCATGAGTCAAATTGTATCTGCTGACACTGAAGTGTATTGAAATGTTCTTTAGTTTAAGTATGTAACAAAGTAATATTCAAAGGGGATGTGTGGGGGTGGGACTGGGTGGCTTTATATTGATAATTAAATATTCCAGAGAAAAACATGTTGTCCTAATGAAGTTGTTGCAGCTCTCTTTGTTTTCTTGTGAGGCTGGAATTGGCCTGTGGGTCACTTGTTGTATGAACATGGATTGATTTCAAATAGAACTCATATTGCTTTTGTAAAACAAAGAAAATAACCACCTTGTCTGAAACATATATTGTGAGGTGCTCTTGGTAAAGAACAACCCACAGAAACCTGATCTTGATTGGAAAGCACTGTAGGTCATTAGGGGAAACTGATGATGCTGATTGTTGCTCCAGCTGTGTTGGCTACTAACAATAACCTTGCTACTAACTAAAAGTTGCTGTCAAGCTTAGCAAACAAACCAGCTAAAACCATTACATAACTGGTTAAGTAGATTTTCACTAGCACTGGCTGGAATTCAGCTGAGGAAGGCTAGGATACAGACTTGAATGACCAAGAGCCAGACTAGCTCAAGCTAAAAATTCAGCAGCAAATACCTCCATGTGCTATTTGAATGCTAAGGTATTAGTTGCAAAAGGCTTACGCCTTCACTCCTCTAGTGTGGGGAATGAGCCTGATGACACTATTACTGTTTACCTGTCAAACCAGGGTGGAAATTTAGAGGGATGCAAGTACAGTATGTCTCATTAAGCAGTCTCTGTTGCTGATTATATGAAGATAAAATTGTTGTATATGCTGATCTGTATGTTATGTACATTTTCACAGTGATTGATCGTTGTAAAAAGAAAAACAGAATCACCACTCTATTTTATGAAGATGATAAAACAGCTTTATTAAATTATTACAGTTATGTTTTAAATGGTGTTATTTGCCACATTGTTTCCTTTTATCTGGTGGTTCTCTGTTTCCCCCTTAAATGTGTTTTATCTGCTTCAAAATTTAATGCATTTTAGTATTAAAGGCTATTATGGAAAATTATTGTTTGGTGAAATGTCTGTTGGAAAGTGTTGGCTGGCCTTCAGGTGGGGGTGACTATTAGGCCTAGGAAGTTACCCACCCTTGATGGCGTCACTGGTGTTAAGGCCCAACCATTCCTCTTTCGTTTTCTTTTTCATATAAATCTCCAACTGTCCAACTAGGAGAGGACTCTCCTTTAGCCAGGCTTCAGTTATTTCCCGAGTACCTCCTTCCTTTCCACCCCAGTCAATACCTTTATTTGCAAAGGAAGACCCATTCATATTCAGAATGGTAAAGACTTCCCTGGGTGGTACTTTTTTTATTGCTGTTCAAATACAGTTATCTCCATTTTCACTCCCTCACAACCCCCTGTCCCACCCATCCCCACCTCCCACCCTTGAACCTACATCCTTTGACTTTGCCCATGTGTCCTTTATACATGTTTCTTGATGGCCCTTCCCCTATTTTCCCTGTTATCCCTCCCTGTTCCTCTCTGGTTACTGTCAGTTTGTCCTGGGTGGTACTTTAAAAAACAGCACTAAAACCATTCTTTAAAATAAACCATTTTGGGGCCAACTTAACAGTGGGACTTCTCTGAAGAATTAATTTTTAAAAAGGTGAGAAATAGTAGAGGCTGACAGCGAGGGAAAAGAGGGTTTAAAACAAAGATGACCTGGCTGCCCTTTTGATGCCTTCAGGTCTGAAAGTGAAGCAACAGGAGAGGCTCTCATTTTCCACATAACAAGGCTGCAGTGAAAGCCCTGACAAGCTTTCTGTATCCAAACTATTTATTTTGTGAGATTTAGCACTCAGGCTATAAGTATTCATTCTGGCTGCAACTGACAGAAAAAAAAATCAGAATATGTGGGGTGGTGGAAGGGGAATAACAGAACATTCCCCTTCCATATAGTGCTTTTAGTATGTATTTTTTTGTTAATTTATTTTAATGAGACATTTGAGTTTCTCTGAAAAATTCTAATGTTTCTATGCCACTGTCAAATGCCACAGTATTTTTCTTATTCCTGCAGTTAGCAATAGAAAGAAAAGCTCTACCTCACTGAACACACACAAAAACTTTTGAATGAGCTCAATTTATCTTAAAGGCTAAAGTGTTAAAACAAGCTTAATACGCACTCTCTATGCCTGAGCTGAAGTCTTGCTGTTTCAAGGAAAAATACCTTTTTCTGGTAGATGTTTACTATTTAATTCTACCACATATAATGAAGGGAAAGCAGCCAACATGGTGAGCAAAAGAAATTCAATTTGTAAAGAACCATTTAAATAAAAAATCAGATTGGCAGAAAATGAGTCCCATTCTAATCTAATTTTTTTTAATGCAAAGCTCTTGTTTTATTAGACCTAGAATCAGGCTTCTGCACAAAAATGCTCGCATTTTACTTAATTTACCTGCCTGTGTGAAATAATTTTATAGTCACTTTGCAGTTAACTTGGCTCATCAAACTACTTGCCTGGAAAAATAGAGTCAAGAAATATTTTGGAAGTCCTCGTGGGTGTGTGTGTGTGTGCGCGCGAGCGTGTGTGTGTGTAGAGAAACAGAGAGGAAAGCAGAGGGTGTTCTTTATTTCTTGATCGTATTTTGGGAGTTTTTGCCATTAAATTTGCCCTTTAAGGTAATACTCTGTAAATACTGTTCTATAGGTGCTTTTTTTTTAAATTTTATTTTACTTTTATTCAATTACAGTTATTTGCATCCTCTCCCCTACCCTCCTCCCTTCCCATCCAGCTCCCCTCCCCCCCAGCCTCCCTCCTCCCCCTTAGTTCTGTCCATTTGTCCTTTACAGTGGTTCCTGAAAACCCTTCTCCCCATTGTCCCCTCCCCCCTCTCCCCTGTCTATCATTAGACTGTTCTTAATTTCAATGTATCTAGTTATATTTTGCTTGCTTTCTGCTTTTGTTGGTTATGATCCGGTTAAAGGTGAGATCATATGGTATTTGTCCCTCACTGCCTGACTTACTTCACTTAGCATAATGCTCTCCAGTTCCATCCAAGCTGTTGCAAAGGGTATAAGCTCCTTCTTCCTCTCTGCTGTGTAGAATTCCATTGTGTAAATGTACCATAGTTTCTTGATCCATTCATTTGTAGATGGGCACCTAGGTTGTTTCCAGCACTTAGCTATTGTGAATTGTGCTGCTATGAACATAGGACTGCAAAGGTTCTTTTGAATTGGTTTTTCAGGCTTCTTAGGGTATAATGCCAGTAGTGGAATTGCTGGGTCTAAAGGCAGTTCCATTTTCAATTTTCTGAGGAAGTTCCATACTATTTTCCACAATCACTGCACCAGTCTGCATTCCCATCAACAGTGCAGTAGGGTTCCCTTTTCTCCACATCCCCTCCAACAGTTATCTGTTGCTTTGTTGATGATGGCCATTCTGACTGGTGTGAGGTGGTATCTCATTGTGGTTTTAATTTGCATCTCTCTGATGGCTAATGATGTTGAGCATCTTTTCATATGATTCTGGGCCCTCTGTATGTCCTTTTTCGAGATGTGTCTGTTTATGTTTTTTGCCCATTTTTTAATTCGTTTTTTTGACTTCCTGGAGTGGAGTCGTATGAGTTCTTTATATATTTTGGAGATCAGAGCCTTGTCTGAGGTATCATTGGCAAATATGTTTTCCCATACGGTTGGTTCTCTTTTTATTTTAATACTATTTTCTTTAGCCCCACAGAAGCTCTTTATTTTGATAAGGTCCCATTTGTTTATTCTTTCCTTTATGTCCCTAGCTCTAGGGGACAAATCATTGAGGATATTGCTGCGTGGAATGTCTGAGATTTTCCTACCGATGTTTTCCTCTAGAACTTTCATGGTGTCACGACTTACATTTAAGTCTTTTATCCACCTTGAATTTATTTTTGTGTAAGGTGTAAGTTGGTGCTCAAGTTTCATTTCTTTGCATGTGGTCATCCAGATTTCCTAACACCATTTGTTGAAGAGGCTATTTTTATTCCATTTTATGCTTCTGCCCCCTTTGTCGAAGATTAATTGCCCATAGAGACTTGGGTTTATTTCTGGGCTCTCTATTATGTTCCATTGGTCTATCTGTCTGTTTTATGCCAGTACCAAGCTGTTTTGATTACAGTGGCCTTGTAATATAGTTTGATATCAGGAATTGTGATCCCTCCTGCTTTGCTCTTCTTTCTCGAAATTGCAGCTGATATTCCGGGACGTTTATGGTTCCATATAAATTTTTGTAGTGTTTGTTCTATATCCATGAAATATGTCATTGGTACTTTGATAGGGATTGCATTGAATCTATATATTGCTTTGGGTATTATGGACATTTTGATGATGTTGATTCTTCCAATCCAGGAGCATGGTATATGTTTCCATTTGTTTGTGTCTTCCATGATTTCTCTCTTCAGTGTTGTGTAGTTTTCTGAGTACAGGTCTTTTACCTCCTTGGTTAGGTTTATTCCCAGGTATTTTACTTTTTTTGTTGCTATATCAAATGGCATTTTTTCCTGATTTCTGTTTCTGCTGTTTCACTGTTGGTATACAGAAATGCCTTTGATTTCTGGATATTGACTTTATATCCTGCTGTCTTGCCAAATTCAATTATTAGATCGAGTAGCTTTTTGGCTGAGTCTATAGGATTTTCTAAGTATACTATCATGTTGCCTGCAAACAATGACAGTTTTGTTTCCTCCTTTCCAATTTGGATGCCTTTTATTTCCTTTTCTTGTCTGATTGCTGTGGCCAAAACTTCCAGTACTATGTTGAATAGAAGTGGTGATAATGGGCAACCTTGTGTTGTTCCTGAACTTAGTGGGAAAGATTTTAGTTTTTGTCCATTGAGTATAATGTTGGCTGTAGGTTTCTGATATATGGCCTTTATTATGTTGAGGAATGCTCCCTCTATTCCCACTTTGCTAAGTGTTTTTATCATAAATGAATGCTGTACCTTATCAAATGTTTTTTCTGCATCTATTGATATGATCATGTGATTTTTGTCTTTAATTTTCTTTATGTGATGTATTACGCTTATTGTTTTGCAAATGTTGTACCATCCTTGCTTCCCCAGGATGAAACCTAACTTGGTCATGGTGAATGATCCTTTTAATGTATTGCTGGATGTGGTTTGCTAATATTTTGTTGAGAATTTTAGCGTCACTGTTCATCAGTGATATTGGCCTGAAGTGTCTTTCTTTGTTGTGTCTTTTTCTGGCTTTGCGATTAGGATGATGCTGGCATCATAAAAAGAGTTTGGAAGTCTTCCATCATTTTGGATTTTTTGAAATAGTCTGTGAAGGATAGGTGTTAGTTCCTCCCTAAATGCTTTGTAAAACTCTCCTGTGAACCCATCTGGTCCACGGCTTTTGTGTATCAGAGTTTTTTGATTACTGCTTTAATTTCATCCGCTGTTATTGGTTCGTTCACGCTTTCTGTTTCTTCCTTATTGAGTTTTGGAAGAGTGTATTTTTCTAAAAATTTGTCCATTTCTCCTAGGTTTTCATATTTCTTAGCATACAGTTCTTCATAGTAGTGACTTATACTCCTTTGTATTTCTGTGACATCAGTTGTAATATCTTCTCTTTCATTTCTGATTGAGTTTATTTGGGTCCTTTCTCTTTTTTTCTTGAGCCTGCTTAAAGGCTTGTCTATTTTGTTTATCTTTTCAAAGAACCAGCTCCTGGATTCATTGATCCTTAGAATTGTCCTTTTAGTCTCTAAGTCACTTAATTCTGATCTGATCTTGGTTATTTCCTTCCTTCTACTTGCTCTGGGTTGTCTTTGCTGTTGTTCCTCGAGTTCTTGTAGGTGTAGGGTTAGGTTGTTTGTGTAAACTGTTTCTGTTTTTTTTAGGTATGCCTGTACTGCTATGAACTTCCCTCTCAGGACTGCCTTCGCTGTGTCCCATAAGTTTTGGGTTGTTGTCAGTTTCATTTTCATTTGTTTCAAGGAACTTTTTGATCTTCCCTAATCTCGTCCTTGACCCATTCATTGTTTAATAGCATGCTATTCAGTCTCCATGATTTTGAGTGTTTAGAGGTTTTTTCCTTTGGGTAGGTTTCTAATATCAGTCCCTTGTGGTCTGAGAAAAAACTTGGTATGATTTCAATTTTCTTGAATTTGTTGAGGCTTGTTTTGTGTCCTATCATATGGTCTATTTTTGAAAATGTTCCATGTGCATTTGAAAAGAATGTGTATTTAGCTTCTTTGGGGTGAAGGGCCCTATATATATCAGTTAAGTCCAATTCTTCTAGGGCATCGTTCAATGCCACAATGTATTTGCTGATCTTTTGTTTGGAGGATCTGTCCATTTTTGACAGTGGGGTGTTGAAGTCCCCTACTATAATTGTGTTGCTATCAATGTCTTTCTTGAAGTCCTCCAAGATTTTCATTATGTATTTGGGTGCTCCTATGTTGGGTGCATATATATTTACAATATATATGTCTTCTTGGTGGATTCTTCCCTTTAGTATTATAAAGTGTCCTTCTGGATCTCTCTTTATGGCCCTTTTTTTGAAGTCTATTTTGTCTGATATGAGTATTGCTACCCCAGCTCTTTTTTCTTGTCCGTTTGCTTGGAAAACTTGTTTCCAGCCCTTCACTTTCAGTCTGTGTAAGTCTTTTGTCCTGAAGTGGTCTCTTGTAGGTAGCATATGTGTGGGTCATGCTTTCTTATCCATTCCGCTATTCTGTCTTTTAATTGGAGCATTTAATCCATTTACGTTTAAGGTTATTATATTTAGCTACTTATTCATTGCCATTTTTTTTGTGCCTGTTTTCCTCACTCTTTCTCTTTCCCTTCCTTTCCTTAAATCAGTCCCTTCAAGATCTCTTGCAGAGCTGGTTTGGTGGAGGTGTATTCTTTTAGACTTCTTTTGTCTGGGAAGCTCCTTATTTGGCCATCTATCTTGATTGAGAGCCTTGCTGGGTAGAGTAGTCTTGGTTGCAGGCCTCTGGTTCTCATTACTTGGAATATTTCTTGCCATTCCCTTCTGGCTTGGAGTGTTTCCATTGAGAAGTCAGCT
>PVJI01007304.1:0-79361 GCA_004026765.1 Micronycteris hirsuta | reverse complement strand
TTTTCTTGCTCTTTTTGGGTGTTTCTTTCTACGTTGTCCTCCAGCTCACTGATCCAATTCTCTGCTTCATCTAGCCTGCTTTTGATTCCTTCTACTGTGTTCTTCAATTCAGAAATTGTATTCTCATTTCCTCTTGGCTCTTGTTGATAGTTTATATTTCCCTTTTCATGTTGATATAGTTTGCAGTGAGTTCATTGTAGTTTCCCTGTAGTTTTTGGCAATTTTCTGTGAGCTCATTGAGCTTCCTGATGATCATTGCTTTGAACTCAATATCTGATAGTTGACTTGCCTCTATTTCATTTAGCAGTCTTTCTGAGGTTTCCTCCTTTCCTTTCATTTGGGGATTGTTTCTTTTTCTTCCCATTGTTTGTTTGTGTTCAGTTGGAGGGGAAAGCAAAATGGTTTAATACAGTAGGAATGTATTCTATGGTATTTAAAGTACCAACCCATAGAGAAAAGATAGGAAATCCTTTGGATATGTATAGTGTTAACTATGATATTTCACCCAAGTAGCCACTTTTTAGACAGGGTGGAAAAGAGATGAGACTGTTGTTATGGGGTGGGGGTGGGGAGGAGGATTGTAGTTGTATCTAGAAAGCAGTGAGCTTGTGGGAGGTCAGATTATGAGGTAAAGTGAGAGTAAAAGATAAAAAATAGGTGTAGTGTGCGAGAGAATAGAGTTAACCACAACAGTATTGAAGTTCCAGAAACAGTGAAGTGAAATGAGGTCTGAGAGGGGTGCTGTGTAGTATTTACAATTGTATGGAACCACAGTTATTTACAGTAGTAATGGAGCAACAATCATATGACAGAATCTATGTGATCTGAATAATAAGAATAGGAAGCGCAGGACCTACCTAGAGTAGTGTGCTATTGGAACACAAGTGAAGTGAAAGATGGAAAATGAAAAATATACTATGAAAGAGAACAAGGGAAAACAGTCAAACAATGCAATTTAACAAACCAAGTGAAGAAGACTAAACAGAAAGAGAAATAAAAAAATACTAATAAAATAGATGAAAAAATAATAATGATACAAATATACAATAACTTGCAAGTTCTCTGGAGTAGCAAAGTGAAATTTGCCTCACTGTCTCAGTTGTTGGGATGACCCCTCTTTGGGTCTAACTCCGGTCCTTTCACAGCTCCTGGTTATATCGTCTCAGTTATGGGAATAAAAAGAAATGGGAAGGAAGGAAGAAGGAATTAAAAAGGAAAGAAAGAAAGAAGGAATTTAAAAAAATTAAAAAGAGAAAAAGGGGGAAAAAAGGGAAGCCTCCTGCTGGCTTTAAACAAGCCAAACCAGTTCTGCTGGTCTTCCTGGCTGCAGCAAGTTGAGGGGGGATTCGTGGGGTTGGGTGGGTGATGCCTCTGGGCAGCGGGGTCAGCCGCGCTCTATCCCAGTGGCTAAGGTCTTGAGCTCTCAGCTTCTGCTATTGGGGTGGGACTGGCAGCTGCCGGACCTCGGGTTTGGGCATGCGCAATCCCGGGGTCTGTTGGCGCGAGCACTTGGCCTCCGCCACTAGGGCGGGACTGGCAGCCGCTGGACCGCGGGTTTGGAGGCACACTGACCCTGGGCTGCGGGCGTGAGTGCTTGGCTTCCTCTGCTGGGGTGGGATGGGCAGCTGCTGGGCGGGGACTTTGGGTGTGCACCGTTTCGCTGGCCTTGGGTGTGAGGGCGCTGCCTCCACCGCAGCTGCCGTGGCGGCTGGAGTGGCGGGGTCAGGCGCGCTGCGCCCTGGGGGATGCAGGTGTGGGCATTCGGCCTCGGCCGCTGGAGTGGGACTGGTGCAGGTCCGCGGTTTCGGTGCGTGCTGTCCCGGGGTTTTGGGTGTGAGCGCACAGCCGCTGTGGCGGCAGCCAGGGTGGGGGACGGCTGGGTTGGTGGTGCACTTCCGGGGTCACGGGTGTGGCTGGGCGCCCTCCGCCACTGGGGCTGGGGTTAGGGTCGCAGTCGCGGCCCTGGCAGCAGAGGTGGGCCCATGGCCGAGGCTGCAGAGGCTTATATTAATTTTTCATGGTATTTTACTCATACAAATGTCTCTATTTTGTCTTTCCAAAGATGTTTTGCCTTGAGATTCAATATTGAATTGACAGTTAATTTTTAGTGATGTTCCACTGTGCTCTGGACTACGTAGTTTTTGGTGAGACATCAGTTGAAGTTCTTACTCTGTCTGCAGTGACATCATGCCACCGCTACCTCTCGGCAGCTTTCAAGATTTTTCTCTGTATCTTTGGTTTTCAACAGTTTGACTATGACTACCTAGACATAGGAGTCTCTATTTTCATTCCGCTTGGTGTTTGTTGAGCTTTCTGAATTTGTTAATTATGTCTTTCATCAAATTTGGGGACTTCTGACCATTATTTCTTTAAACACTTTTTTTAACTCATTCTGTGTTCTCCTTTTGGGACTTCCATTTATGCAAGATCTTTTGATATTTTACGACCAGTTCCTGAGATAATGCTCTTTTCTCTTACTCTTTTAATATTTTTATTCTCTGACCTTCAGATTAGATCATTTTTATTAGTCTGTCTTTAACTTCACTCCCATTATTTTCATTCTGCTCCTAACCTTTCCAGGTATACATATTTTTAAATTTTCTGATACTGTATTTTTAAGCTCTAGTATTTGCATTTGTTTTTTAAATAGATTCCTATTTCTCTAAGTTTTTCTCTTTTCAATTCATTGCAAGCATATTTTCCTTTGTATTCTTTAGTAGAGTTATAATAACTGCATTAGAATCCTGTCTGCTAATTCTAACATCTGTGAATTTTTTGAAGTTGGTTTCTGTTGATTGTCTTTTCAATTGAGAATAGGTCACACTCTGCTTTTCTTTATATGTCAAAAAATATTGGAAATTGTGAAGAACTCTGGGTTTTGTCCTATTCCTGTAAGGAGTACTGATTATTTTGTTTGTTTTAGTAGGCAATTAACTTAGTGGACACAAACTAATAATTTGTTTCTGCATCAATAGCACAAATTTCAGCTCAGTTTATTTAGATGTAGTTTACTCTATACATTTATACTTCAGAGATCTAAGAATTTTTCTGCCTCCAAAGGTGTTTCAAACACTCTGACACTTAAAAAAAATTATAGAAGTTTAGTTTTTAAAATTGTTTTTATAAATTATTTATACTGACAATTCTGTCTACAAGATTCAAAGTTTAATGTTTCACTTCACCAATTACCATTTACTGGGACAGAGTAAAGGGGAATCATATTGGTTTTATGAGAAATTGATGCTGCCCTGGCTGTTGTGGCTCAGTAGATTGAGCTCCAGCCTGTGAACCACAATGTCAGTGGTTTGGTTCCCAGTCAGGGCATATGCTTGGGTTGCCAGCCAGGTCCCCAGTAGGGGGCACTCAAGAAACAACCACACATTGATGTTTTTCTACCTCTCTTTCTCCCTTCCTTCCCCTCTCTCTAAAAATAAATAACGCCTTTTTTAAAAAAGAAATGAAGCCTTTTAGGTGCTAATATTCCAAATTATTCTTTTATATAAATATGAATTCGAGGCCCCACTCATGAGGAATTTGGACAAGTCCAAAGCAATGGATTAGGAGCCATCTGAAAACCAGATCTAAATCTTGCACAAAATTATATCCCTTTATGCATAGGAGAAGAAAGATATTCTGTAGCAGAACAATTTACTTGTGGCCTCCATTAAATAGCTCTTTCTTTAAAGAGATTATAACTCTTCTGGTCAATATGGCGGCCTAGGCAGACATGGCTTGCCTCTTTGAACAACCACATCAAAATTACAAATACAGAACAACCATCAGTCAGAACCATCAGAAATCGAGTTGAATGGAAGTCTGACAACTACAGAATTAAAGAAACCACATCTATCCAGACTGGTAGGAGGGGCACAGATGTGGAACAGCCTGGTCTTTCACTCATGTGAGGTGGATAAAAATTCGGATTATCTCAGGAGTGAGCAGGCTCATCCCTACACGAGACCCACCAGGCCCACCAGCCCAGGTTTGCAGTGCCAGGAAGAGAAGTCCCCACGACTTCTGGCTGCAAAAACCAGTGGGGATTGAGTGGGTGGAAGAAACTTCTGGAGCACCAAGTGATTTCTCTTAAGCCACACGGACTCTCCTAATCAGACTTAGACCTATGAAGTCCAGCACTGGGGTAGTAGCTTGAAAGGCACCAGTGGTATACAGGGAGAGACTGAAGTGTCTGGCATCAAGGCGGGCAGAGGCCATTGTCCCTTTTCTGAGCCCTTCCCCTGCAGAGCCACAGAGCTGTCAGGCTGTTGCCATATTTGAGACTGCATCAACCTGGCTAACATTGTTTGACCTACCTTGGAGGTCCCCAGAGACTCCACCCCACCCAACATAAGGGCTGACAGAAGCCCATATGAATGGCTGGTCTTGGCTCATGTTTCACAATTTCCTAAATCCTATCAAACGAGCAACAACTGGCTTCAGTCAGCCCCTGCACTAGCAGCAGCCATCCTAGATTCACATCTTGGCTTTGCCTGGGAATCTCCAAGCCCAACACAAGTAGCAGCCATCTCAGATTGCCTTATAACTAAGGAAGGGCAGCTCCGGGAAAAATACAGGTTGGGGCTGCCCTTGGACAGCACCACCTAGGAAACCCCAGTGCCTGTGCACCCAGGGAATAGTTACAGACCATTTAGAGCATCACCACCCTGCTCCTGCATAGCTGATCCTCCACGGAGGGCAGAGATTGGTGGTAAGTGATCACAACCAATCTGGCTGGCCTGAGTAAATCCTTCCCACTGATCTGCCAACGGCAACCAAAGTTCAACTACAAGAGGAGTGTGTACTCAGCCCACATGGAGGGCGCACCTCAGATACCCAGCGTGGATGATAGGGGAGGCTATGCCACTGGACCCTGTAAGACACCTACTATACTAGACCATACTACCAAGACATGGAGTCAAAGCAGCTTTACCTAATACATAGAAACAAACCCAGGGAGGCTGCCAAAATGAGGAAACAAAGAAACATGGCCCAAATGAAAGAGCAGATCAAAACTCCAGACAAAGAACTAAATGAAGTGGAGATAAGCAATCTATCAGATGGCAGAGTTCAAAACACTGGGTATAACTTCGTGAGGAACTCAGCAGCATAAAAAAGACCCAGTCAGAAACGAAGGATTCACTAATCGAAATAAAGAACCATTTACAGGGAAATAGCAATAGAGTGGATAAAGCCAAGAATCAAATCAGCAATTTGGAACATAAGGAAGAAAAAGCAACCCATCAGAACAAGAAAAAAAAAACACACACACACACACACAAAAGAGGGTAGTATAAGCAGCCTCTGGGACAACTTCAAGAGGTCCAACATTTGCATCATTGGGATGCCAGAAGAGGAAGAGCAAGACATTGGAAATCTATTTGAAAAAATAATGAAAGAAAACTTCCCTAATTGGGTGAATGAAATAGACATGCAAGTCTAGGAAGCATAGAGAGTCCCAAACAATTTGGACCCAAAGAGGACCACACCAAGACATATAATGACTAAAATGCCATAGGTTAAAGATAAAGAGAGAGTCTTACAAGCAGCAAGAGAAAAGCAGAGAGTTGCCTACAAAGCAGTTCCCATAAGACTGTCAACCAATTTCTCAAAAGAAACCATGCAGGCAAGAAGTATTCAAAGTGATGAAAAGCAAGGACCTACATCCAAGATTCTTCTATTCAGCAAAGCTGTCATTTAAAGTGGTAGAAGGGCAGATGAAGTGCTCCCAAGACAAGGTAAAGCTAAAGGAATTCATCATCACCAAGCCATTATTAAATGAAATGTTAAAGGGACTTATTTAATAAAAAGATCAAAACTATGGACGTTAAAATGACAACCAACTCACAGCTATCACAACTGAATCTAAAAATTAAATAAAAGCAAACTAAGCAAACAACCAGAACAGGAACAGAATCATAGATATGGGGATCATTTGGAGGATTATCAGCTGGAAAGGGGAAGGGGAAGAAACAAGAAACAAGGATCAAGAAACATATTGGTGGGAACAAAAAAGGGGGATGTTAATAGTATAGAAAATGGAGAAGCCAAAGAACTTACACGAATGACCCATGGAGTTGAACTAAAGTCGGGGAGAGATTGCTGGAGGAAGGGGGATACCAGCCACATGGGGGCAAAGGGAAAATATTGGGACAACTGTAACAGTATAATCAATAAAATATACTCTAAATTTTTTTTAAATAATTGTGTACGGAAATTTTTAAAAAAGAGATTATGAATAGCAAGCCAGTCTATTATTGAATATATGTTACAAATTAATATGTTAAAGTGGCAGTTCTTTATGTGCTAATATGTGAAGAATTGATCCTAACTAGCATGATGCTGTAGGATTTTAAAGCTGGAAGGGACCTCAAAGACCATGGGTACAAGGCCAGAAAGGTTAGAAAACTTCCCTCCATTCTTTTTGTGCAGCCCCCTTGTAGCTTGGGATGGAGAATTAAAGACTTTGTCTTTCAATTTGAAAACTTGAGCTTCAGACAGGGTTCTGTTATGACTGCTTGACTTTTGGCATGATATTTAACTCAATGAATTGATATTTAACATCAATTTCTTCTATAAAATGTGAATAATAGTCTATTTTGCAAGATTCTTTAAAAGATTATGTGGTTGGCTCAGAGTAGTAGGCTTTCAGTATTTTATGTTCTGCTTTCAGAATACAAAAATGGTGGTAGAGTGTAAATACAAGGGTACACTAGTGAGATGATTTCTATTTTTAGTCTGTTATTTAATCCTCTTAAGTAACTTATGCCTGGAAGGAAAGATCTGTATAAACTTTTTTAGAAGGAGAATTTCCAAGAGAGAATGATCACAGAAAGGCCCTGGGAGGGACTGGTGGGACCTTTAAATAGTCCAGAAATGTGAGACTGGGCATAGGATTTATACTGGCTTTGCGTCTGTGTTCACTCTCTATTTCTATGCCTAGAAACACCCCACTGTAGGAAAGTTTAGTTGTGTCGTCAAACTATGCACTGAACCACTGGGAGAAAAGGGCAGAGAGGTGAGATAAGAAGAGAAGGCTTGGAAGAGCTGAGCACTTCGGAATCTTGTCTTTGACTTCTTGCTTCCTGTGCTTGGTACTAGCTAGGAAGTTAGTAAATATTTGTTGCGGGGGAGGGGCGGGGAGGGGAATGACTGGAGATAGTCTTGCATCTCAATATTCATATTTTCAGTATCTAGATTTGTTTTGGTGTTGGCTTGCCAAGTGTAACTAGTGTGGTGGTAGCCTGAAGGCTCTCATTTTGTTGACAATTACCTAGTGAAGTATGTTCAAGGCTCAGACTTGTCCAGACTAGAGAAATCCCGGAGGTGGTGTGGATGGATTCCATTCTTTCTCTGCCCTCAACCTTTCCCCCATCTATTCCCAGGGGATCTGTTTAGGCTGAGTCCTGGTTTAGTTCACCCCTTACCCAAATCTACACTTGCCTCTGTGTTTATTGTCAGTATTCATTAAATGTTTGTTGAATGGGTAAATGAAAGGCACTAAATCTGGAGGAAGGCAAAAGAAAGGTCGAGAGGTATTGAAGCTGCCCAGGTGGGGAATTATAATGAATCAACCAAGGATCAGAGCAAACAAATGACTGTTTTCTCAAACCACAGCCCCAGCAAGTTTAGCTGGTTAGTGTTGGTTTCCTTGACTGGAAATCAATCTAGGTCTGTTTCAGCTCTTACTGTTCTTGGTCTGACTTTCCAGAAGTTAATTCTTATCTCAGATAACCCTCTTCCTGGACTACCTATCAAATTTTGGGATGCCTTGTTAGCAAGATGGGATGGTAGTCTCTCATTTTGGAAAGATGAGGCAAGAGAGGATGTGATAGTTGTAATAGTTGAGTATTTTCTTAGTGTTGCCATGTATGTTTTCTCATTTTAGTATCTTAATGATGTAAATAGTATAGGTATTATTAATTCATTTTCCATAGGGGAAAACTCAGAAATGTAGTAAATGGTTAAGGCCTCATAGAAGTGCTAAAGTGGTTGAGACAGATTTTTAATACTAGTTTTGTCTTTCTTTGTTTATATTGTATTGGCTATGATAATAACTAGCATCATTTATTGAATATATGTTACAAATTAATATGTTATTAATTAAGCACTGTCCATAAATCTTTTCTTCTAGCCATGTGGCCTGTTTTTTTATGTCCTTTCAGTCTTGGCTCAATGTTACCACTCAGTGAAGCCCTCCTTGAATACCCATTTATAAAATTTGGGTTTTTTAAATGTTTTTATTGTTTTTTAGATTTTATTTATTTATTTTAAGAGAGAGGGGAAGGGAGAGAAATATCAGTGTGTGGTTGCCTCTTGCCCACCCCCAACTGGAGACCTGTCCCACAACCCAGGCATGTGCCCCAACTGGGAATCAACTGGTGACCCTTTGGTTCGCAGACCAACACTCCATCCACTGAGCCACACCAGCCAGGGCCCATTTATAATTTTTTTTTAATTGCACCCCTCTTTATTTCATTCTCCCTGCTTTTTAAAATCTTAACATTGATCACCTAGGACTTATATATGTCTGTTTTTTTCATTGTGTGTCCTTTCCAATAGAATATAAGCTCTGTGAGAGCAAAGATTTTTGTCTGTTTCATTTCTTGTCATGCCCCCAGTACCATGAAAAAGTATCTCCAAGTGGTGTATGGTAGGTAAGTACTCAGTAAATATTGGGTTGGCCAAAAAGCCCATTAAATTTTTTCATAAAATGAAAGACATATTTTTTATTTTCACCAATAACTTTATTGATTTGGATATTTTGAGTATGTCAGCTATTTCCCGCTATTGGCTTCTAGTGGGTAGAGGCCAAGGGTGCTACTAAACATCTTCCAATGCATATGATAGCTCCTCAGCAAAGAATTATTTGGCCAGAATGTCAGCAGCACCAAGAAACTTCACAATCCAGTTTTGATTCATTTGGTCAGTCACAGCACCTTCTCCACACACTGCACAAGTCTTTTTCTTGCATTTCAGTTGCATTTTTACCTTTCTTGAAGTAATAGAGCATAATATGGCAAAAATGTACAGTCGTCCCTCGCTATATCACAGTTCACTTATTGCGTCTTCACTGTATCATGGGTTTTTTTAAAAAATATCTAATTCTGTATTGCAGATTTTTTGTTATATCACAGGATTTTTGCGGTATATAGGTATTTATATAGTATTTATTATTTTATTTATTTTTGCCTAAAAAATTTAAAACAATATAAAAATGTGAATTCAAGCATATTAAAAGAATATAAATTGAAATAAAATACAGTATGTATTTCATTAGCGGATGAATACCATACTGTACACAATGGAAATGCAGTACGCCACTACCGCTTGCGCAAGTTTGCCAATGTGAGATTGTACACAGCACACTACTGGCTGATGGAATGGAAGGCAACCAACCACAGCACTGTGTTCTGTATCCTGGGCGCTGATTGGCTCAGTGACTGTAGCATCAGTCTGTTTGCTCTCCCGCACTGTGCCCATTCAGCATCTCTCCTTGTCCACTTCACATCAACGTCTGATCGCTGCACATAGTGTTGCTCTGCGGTGTTGTGTTTTTGTGAAATTTTCGTAAAAGTTTTAATTTATTTCAAGCCCTGTGATGCCATCCACACATTCTGCACCTTCTAAGGCTTCTGGCAGTGAATCCAAGCGCCAGAGGAATATGCTTACCATCAAAGAAAAGGTGGAGCTTCTCAACATGTTAAAGGAAGGCAAATGCTACGTGGCTGTAGGCCGCCATTACGGGATCAACGAATCTACCGTTGGCTACATAAAGAAAGACAAGAAGAATATTAGGTCTACGGCAACAATGACTTTTAACAAGACTGCAAAAAGGGTGGTCACTTCCCGCAATAAGGCCATTGGGAGGATGGAGTCTGCATTGGTCCTGTGGATAAATGACTCTAGGAAGAAGAGTATCTCACTGGATACTGACACCATCCAGATGAAGGCCAAGAAATTTTATGATCGTTTTATGGAAAGCACAGATGTTCATAATGGTGATGAGGATGAAGATGAGGATGATGACGACGCAGAAGCTGGACCGTGCTTCTCCCACCAGACCAACCCCATTCAGTGCCAGCAAGGGCTGGTTTGACAAATTTCAAAGATGCTTTGGACTCAAGAGCATTTCTCTGCATGGAGAAGCTGCCTCTGCAGATGTTCACTCACAACCGTTGACGAAGACCTGATGGAGATGACGAAGTCAGCAAGTGAAGAAGAGGATAAGGAACAAGATGAACTGCGGGTTGGAGAAGAGGAGGAGGTTGGCCTAACACTCCATTGTCTTGCAACCATGGTCCAAATGGCCAAAGAACTTCAGTGAGTGGCTGAAGAATGGGACCCCCAGATGCTTTGTTCATTGCACTTCGTAAGTATAATCAAGAGTGGCATGTCAGTTTATAAAAACGTTCTCACTCAGAAGAAAAAGCAGTGCTAGCAGCTCCCCATAACTATGTTCATCACTCAGACGAAGGGATCAGTCACACCTACGCCTTTAGCAGAAATAGAAGTTATGGCCCAGGGCGAAGATACTGCACCACCTGATGAAGTGCCTGATGAAGTGGTGCCTTCAGAAGAGCTGTAATGCTCTCCTTGGCTGTGCAGTGCATTCATCTCATCGTCCTCACCTTCATTGCCATCAGTGCTGCACAGCTACATAATTCATGATCTTCATCATTCAAGTCGTAGTATACTTCACTGGTGAGTACCCATACAGAACTTTATATGTTGTTAAAATGATGTAGGTTTAAGAGTGTCGAAAGTGTTTAAGAGCATATGAAGTGTTTGTAAGAGTGGGAAAGGTTAATAAAAGAGTGGGAAAGGTTTATAGGAGTGTGGGAAGGGCTTATAAAGCCTTAAAATATATAAAAATAATAAAATAAATATAACACTGCTACTTTGCAGATTTTCACCTATCGCGGGGGTCCGTGGAATGTAACTCCCAAAATAGGTGAGGGATCACTGCATATTTCTTCTATCTTCAGTATTAAAAAGACTGCACAGAAATTCACCAATTTTGATAAGTTTTTTTAAATGCATGCTGATATGACAGCTGTCATAATACAATCTAACAAAATTGTTTCAAATGAAGTCAGAGACAGCTGAGCACTACTAGAGCCATTGTACAGAAAAAACGGAATGGACTTTTTGGCCAACTCATTGTTTGCTGCATGAACTAATAATTCTCAAAATCAACTCTATAATTATAGATTTACTGAGAGGTAAAACTATGAACAAAGAAATATTTGGTCCAAAGTCAGTTGACTAAGAGGCTAGAGAACCTGATTTTGAATTCGAGTGTATTTAGATTCAGTGCTTCCCTATATACGTTCAAATTTTTTTTTCCTAAGGTATTGGGCAGGGGCAGAATTTATTACAGGACATAAGGAACCAGGTTCTGTTCTTTTTCTAATCCCTTTTCTAGCAATTCACCCTACTTGATTAGTATATTGGAGTTTAGCATGAGATTTTTTTTAATGATATATCACCTTAGAAAAAGTAAATATTTGTAAGTCATTATACTTCATTATGGTGCTTTCCCAGAAATATCATGCAAGTTTGACTTTGAATTTGTTTCAAAAGAAATGCAACAATATTGTGTTTAGAGGATAGGCCTTAAACTTTTGAAAGGACTAAGAAAATATTAAATAAATATTTTTATAGCAGAACATTTTTGGTATTTGTTACGTCTTCTAAAAATAAAAATTAGGTTCTGTCATGCCTCTGGTAAGTGGTAGGCAGTTGATTAATTCAGCAAACATTTGTTTAGGAGTTACTATGTTCTTGGCATTGTAAGAAGAGAAACAAAGAGCCTATCCCAAGGACATAGTGTAAAGACTGAATAAGACGTGTTCTTATTTTGGTATATGTCACTAATTTCGTGCAGATGATGCTCTGAAGGACAGAAATGCCCTCTTTGGGCATTTATGAGAATCAGAGTGGTGGTCTACATAGACAGTAGATCCCATTCAGTGTGGTAATACTTTGAGTTATGTTCAAATTATGTATGTTTTCTAAAATGTTTATAAATGGGGGGTGGGTACAAGAACTAGTATGTACCTGGATTGTGTTATATTTTATAAAAGATTATTTATTTAACATGACGGTTTATGTTTTTTAACAACTACTGCTTCATGTGAGATATCCCATTAACTTTTCACCGCAAGTCTGCGATACAAATACATTTTCTCCTTCTGTTTTAGAGCCAAGGAATTGAGAGTCAGGTATATTAATTTCTCAAAAATGTTGTTTTTTTAAACAGAAGGCTCAGATGCCTTTATTTAAATGTTGAAATTTATTTTTAATTATAGTTAACATGCAGTATCACATTACTTTCAAGTGTACCACACAGTGATTAAACATTCATATACCTTACAAAGAGATCACCACAGTAAGTCTAGTAGCCATCCGTAATGGTATTTAGTTATGATGTTATGGACTCTGTGACCTATGCTGTGCATTACATCCCTGTGACTTATTTTATAACTGGAAGTTTGTACTTGTTAATTTCCTTTTTTCTTTTGTGCTCATTCCCCAACCATCTTCCCATCTGGCAACCACCAGCTCATTTTCTGTATGAGTTTTGCTTTGTTTGTTTATTTTGTTTTTTTTAGATTTCATACCTAAGTGAAATCATATGGTATTTGTATTTCTCTGTCTGACCTGTTTCACTTAACCTAATACTCTCTAGGTCCGTCCATATTTTTACAAATGGTAAGATTTCGTTCTTTTTTATGGCTGAGTAATACTCTCTTGTGTATGTATACCACATCTTTATCCACTCATCTGTTGGCAGACACCTGGGTTGCATCTATACCTTGGTGATTGTAAACAGTGCTGCAGTGAACAGAGAAGTGCATTTATCTTTTCAAATCATTGTTTTTGTTTTCTTTGGATAAATACTCAGAGAATTGCTGGATCCTGTGGTAGTTCTTTTTAAAATTTTTTAAAGAATCTCCATACTCTTTCCATAGTGGCTGCACTAATTTATAACTTCACCAAGAGTGCACGAGGGTTCCCTTTTCTTTACATCATCAACAGTGCTTGTTATTTGTTATCTTTTTGATGATAGCCATTCTGACAGTTGCGAGGTGATACCTCATTTTGGTTTTGATTAGCATTTCCCTGATGAATAGGGGGTTGAACAGCTTTTCATGTGTCTGTTGTCCATCTGTATGTCGTCTTTGGAGAAATATCTAAGGTCTTCTACCCATTTTTAAATTGGGTCATTGGTTTTTGTTTTTTTATATTGAGTTGTATGAGTTCTTTATCTGTCTTGGATATTAAGCTTTTATCAGATATATCGTTTGCAGATATCTTCTCCTCTTCACTAGTTCACCATTTGCTCTTGTTGGTTTTCACGGCTGTGTGGAAAGTTTTTGAGTTTGACATAGTCCCATTTCTTTACTTCTGCTTTGCCCGAGGAGACATAGCCAAAAAAATATTGCTAAGAGCATGTCAAAGAGTTTACTACCTATGTTTTCATCTGGGAGTTTTTTTGGTTTCAGGTCTTAACATTTAAGTCTTTAATGCATTCCCCAAATCGTTCTTGACTTAGGTGATGGGTGGGAGCAGGAGTTCAGTCGGTGTGGCCTGACCGTAGAGCCCACGTTCTTAACCACTGTGCTCTGTGACTTTTCATACTTTTGCACTGCCAATTTTTCCACATTTTCAATTTTTTAATTGAAGTGGTTTATTCTCTCCTGAGAGTATTGCACATCAACCAAAGTAATATAAATAATATGTCTAAACATTGTAAGTACTATGATGAAAACTTAGCTGCTAAATGAGGAAAAGATGGAGTTTAAATGCTCAGTTGACATGGGCTAAAAAGTGGTGGGGAACCCCTTCTGTGCTGTCGGGGAAAAGCTCTAGTAAATCAAAAAGATGTAAGTTGTGCCTTATGAGGAAGGGCATTCTAATACTAATGGATCATCCTGCAGGAACATAAACAAGATATAAAAGCAAATGAAGCCCTTGATGTATTTGAAGACAAGGCTCTTCTGTCTTTTTCACCATTTATCATGACTCTATTACTAATATAACTTAAAGCAGCTGGTTCTAATTTGTGTCATTTTGGAATTTCCTTGAGTTTTGATATTTTTTTGTTGTGTTTTGTTGGGGTTTGGCGTTGCTGCAGTAAATAAGTACTCACAAATAAGAACAGTAGCAAATGGAGAAAAGTTGTGGCTGTTGGTCTAGCAGCGTGTAGGGTTAAAGTAGAACCTAGTGAGCTTCTGTTCTGTCGCACACGAGGACAAGTTCAGTTCTGGCGTTCTTAATGCAGAACAGTGGCTGGTAAAGCTTTTGTTAATGCATTTTCCCTGAAGAATGTAGCAGACCCTCAGCTCCTTCTCAGAACTCTGGGGTTCACTTCCAATATAAAGCTTTGACAATAACTAGGATACTTGGAAAACTGCTCAGCCAGCTTCTTGGGGGAAAAGTGAGGTGGGTCGGGAGAGAGAAAGCAGTCTGACAGCTACCTAGCTCACTATTTAATAAATAGCAGTTTTCAATTTAAAGTAGTTAACTATCTTGTTTATATTTTAAGGAAAAATACATGCAGCATATGCTCTCCCTGCCTGTTAAAGTACGTGTATATGCGTGCATGAAAGCTTTAATTCCTGCACTAAATATAGACCAGCTGGCTTCAAGGGCGCACATTGTACATTATTAGCCAATGTATGTGTCTGGTGTCAAGATAAGCTGAGATAATCTTGCTAACATGCCCCTGCCCCTTCCTGTATACTCATGCATTTTATATAATGTACTCTCTTGGAGCACATGAAAATGCAGTATATATCTATTGTTTACATATATAAATTGTGCTGTAGGCACACATTCATAGTATTTATGGCAGTAATCATTTTTACATTCGTGTATGTACACCTATACCAATGATAGAATAGAAATCTCTGTGTCCCCCACCACCACCACACACTAATACTTGAGGCTTGAAAATTCTGGTTACAGTTTTCCTGTGTTGTTGTTCTGAAAAAACGCAGAATAATCCATGTTGCTCATTCCCTTGATTCCCACACTTTGTGTTCCACCGTTGGTAAGGGAACAGATGAAGAGGCTGGTACTGTTTTTCCATCAGCAAAGACAGGGCAGTGGGGAGGGGGGTGTTGGAGGCAGGCGCAGCTGGAGGAAAGAGGCTGCCGCAGCAGAGATGGCAGGGCCTTTGGGGTGGGGCAGGAAAAGGCACGTGAGCTCCCACCACGATGCGCCGTGGCCCTGCCCCCTGCCCCAGCTGGAACATAAGCTTCTCACATAACTCTGCAGTTCACATGTGTGCACATACCTTCTCTCAGTGAAGTAGACCCTTGAAAATGTGGGCCTGAGCTTCTGACTCCAACCCTCAAAGCTTCATTTCACTAGGAGGAAATAGATTGAGTTGTCATTTTAAAAGCCAGGAAGCCTTCATCACGAGAAATGAATATTCCACTAAAAATGGAAACAAGCTCACTTTATACACATTTCCAGTGTCTTAGGTTGGAGAGTACCCAGAAACGCTGGGGGAAAGGTAGCAGTCCAGTCTTTTCCAAGTCTCCCCACCCCCACCCCCAACTTCACCTCCATCTTCCACCAAAACTGCTGCTCCCACTAGAAGAATAAAATAACTTCAAATCATGCACACTGGCAGAATGCATGAACAGAAACTCAACTCAGAGAGTATTTTAAATTCTGGCAAGAAAGTTAAGAACAGGGACCAGCTCATCCCTAATATATTCCTTGGTGCAATAGGAAATACCTGTGGTAATGATGTGGAGGAATTGATTGTTGCTAATACCAAGAACTCCTGGATTGGCTACATGCTTTGAAAATCTGGACCCATGAAATAATACATGGTATGATCGACTTGGAAGCTTACCAAGAATTACAAATTATTTTAATATTAGAAAACTCCGGCAGGTAGGGTCGTCCTAAAATAGCTATTCGTGGGCATTCACACTGGTCGTTACTTACGCAGTCTTGAGTCCTTTTATATGCTTCACAGTACATGCTGGTCCTTCAGAGTCATTGAGAAGTGTCACTGTCACAGATGCCGACTCCCATGGCAGGCACCACCCTCCAGGGGAAAGCGTTAGCCCTGAACCCTATGGAAACAAACAGCCAGTGGAGAGCAGACGTGCCGTGGTTCTTCTGTTTGCAGTCCTCCCTGTCATCAGATCGGGGATGAGAAGACCTTGCTAAATCCAACTGTGAGTTAGAGAATGATATCAGATGCCGCTTGGCAAGGGAACACACAGAATAGTTGAGCAGAGGATATAATAAAATTGTTGTGGTTGAGGCAAATATCCTCATTCCTCTGGTTTGGAACCCACATGGGAAACATTACTGGTGGTGTTGTTTCTAGCAAGTCTTAATAGCGGTGCGTTTCCTGCTAGCATCGAACATTTGCACCTCATCTGATTGACTTGTGTGAGTGTTGTTTTTCCTAATCACAAAAACAAAAACAAAAAAATCCTACCTCTGCATTGGTGCTTACAGTTCTAGGCCTGCATTAGAAAGGCCCCTTGATCTCAGGCGCTGCTTTGCCACTATTCAAGCATGTTGAAACTAAAGCCAAGAAGTGCCTTTTCTATCTGCTGAGATAAGCACGTTATACGCGGGCATCATTGTTTGAAGGCAGGATGAGGCTCCTGCCTCCTGCAGTTGTTCTGCCATACTCCAGACTCAGATGGTTGTGGATATTCAAAGCCAGTTTTCAACAGCTGGAGAAATCAAGTGTTTACAAGATGCTTTCTCTTACACTATTGTTTTCCCTTAGTTTTAAAGGGAATCTGTGTTTGTAAAAACTGACTACAAGCCAGGCTGGTGTAGCTCAGTGGATTGAGCGTGGGCTGGGAACCAAAGGATCCCGGTTCGATTCCCAGTCGGGGCACATGCCTGGGTTGCGGGCCAGGTCCCCGGTGAGGGCCATGTGAGAGGCAACCATACATTGCTTTCTCCCTCTCTTTCTCTCTCCCTTCTCCTCTCTCTAAAAATAAATAAATAAAATATTAAAAAAAAAAAAAAACAAAAAAAAAAACTGACTACAAATATGGAATGCACTGTGCATTAGGCTGTGTCTCGCGCTGACTTACCTTTTTGCAGCGGGGAAGTGGGAGTGACACTGTACTTACTATAACTAAGCTCTGCCTCCATGGCAAGGGCTGTGTGTCATTGAAGCCCTTCGATGGCACAGTACCTATTACCTTCCATTGGAAAAGTAAGTCAGGTTAACATATTAAGAAAGGAGAAACGGAAATATCTAGGTGTTTTTTTTTTATTGTATCTCAAGATTGTCTTTACAGGAATTGGATTTAATAAGTTTTTGGCCAAGCCGAGGGTAAGGAAGTGGTTAGTGACAGCAGATGTGTTTCCCTGCCAGTGACATCTTTCCACTTCATTGCTGAGCTCATTGATACTCGCTGGCAAGGATTTGATCAGTATGCTTTCAAAGGGCCTGCGAAGATCCCTAAAACCGCTCTGGTCAGCTGGCCTCTAACTGGAGAGTAGGTCAGGTTTCGTCCTTCATTTATAGAGAAAACATTTCCTGAGTCCCTACAGGGTGCCAGACTCTGGCCCAGGTTGCAAACAGGCTTAAAGCCGAGGTATTATTTGCACTGGGTGTGGGGAAAACAGACTGCATGTTCCCAGAGCCTTCCCAGCGGCTCCTTGGTTCCTCAGGTGCCTCCACCCTTAGTTGGACTGCTTCTGAGTTACACTTGGTGTTCGTATGTACTTACATTTGTATTCTGAATAAGAGCTTTACATGGTTAGAGTGAAGAGACTGGGTTTCCTTTTCCGCAGTTGTGCACTTCAGTGGCCACCGGTGAATTCCTGAGTTCTCCAACCCAGAGCGCTTACCCCTTTCCTCCTTGATTAATATCCTGCACAAACTTATTTCAGAAGTTGTGAATTAAATGGTAGAGATTATTCTGAATGCTGTGGCTCTTGCTTTTCCCCCACTCCGCAGCTCTCTCAGCCTCTCGATCTTTGTGAGATCAAGACTAGGTTCAACTTTTTCCTTGTGAAGCAACAGGCTGCAAACTTTCAAGGCGTGAGTGCTTGCTTATTTGGGTTTAAAGGAGCTCAGGGGCTCCTGTTACAGAGTAAAGTGAGGAGAAGTGGGTTGATGGCTGCCCCTCCTTTTGCTTTTTTTGTTATGATCTGGTTGTTAAGGGTAGAATGGGGTGAAAAACAGGGCAAGAGCCCAGTGAGCCCTTGAGTTGATAACCTTGACTTTTAGGAGACATGGGTGTGTGTTTCCGTGACTCTCCTGGAATACCTAATATAAACTGCTGCCCAAACCAAACCCCATTGTAACCTTTGAAGCAAACCTTGCATTTCGTTTGCTTCAAGAGAGAAGCTGCCACTCTCAACCATTTCCCAGAGCTCAGCCTCCTCTGGTTCTCTGGCACGTCAGCACTTGCCTCATGTTTTTTCCATTGCACTCCTCCCCAGCTCAGCCACGGGGCCTCACCTCTCACAGGATTGGGGTGTGTGACCCTGGAGCCCAGACAGCCTTGCTCATAAATCTTCTTGGTCCACCTGCAGTTCGTCTGTCAGCAGCTGCCCCGCTTCTCCACTGGATGTGCTATTCCCACACACCCCCCAGACAATCCCAAAGGCTCTGCAGGCCATCAGAAATTCAGACTGGCCCGATCCTGTCTCTAGGTCTTCATATATCTTGTCCTGTTTCATTGCCTGCCATACCCAGGCTCTGCTCTACTGAGTGGTTTCGTGAAGCCCAAGCTAATAGTGGAGGAGCAGCTACATCACAACCACGGCCAGTTGCTATCAGGGCTGATATTCTTTCTGTCAGCAAGGCTTACCTCAGAGCAGCTGATTATACCCCAGAGGAAGGTCAGAATTGGGAACTAGACAAGCCCAGAATTTCTGATCGGCTTGAACTAGATATAAGCAATTTTCATAGGTTATCCACTCTTTTCTAAAACTGGAATCAGATTTTTCCAATATGGCAAATAATAGTATATTGTATGGGGAGCAAATGAATATAGGAATGAATGCTTTTAAGTCTCTTCCAGGTGCTAGGCATTATGTTAAATAAAAATGCAAGCCTTAGCTGGGTAACTCAGGTGGTTGGAGTATTGTCCCTATACACTGAGGTTGCTGGTTGGATCCCCCTCAGGGCAAGTACAAGACGACCAATGAATGCATAATACCGTAAGTGGGACGGCAGAAGTAGGTGTTTCTCTCTCTTCTCTCTCTCCTCTCACCCCTTTCCCTTCTCTCTCTCTCTCAAATCAATAAATTTTTTAAAAATGCGTAGTACAGTGTTTCAAGAGTATTGATTTGATCTAATTATTTATTAGCTGAGTGACCTTGGACAATTTATCAGAACCATCTTATGAAGATAGCATACAGCAATTACCAAGAATTGTGAGAATTAAAAGGCATCGTGTCAAGTTGCACTTTCAAAGTTCCCACACATAGTAAGCAATTGATAAATGCTAATTATTATGCTATAATTATTATGTTACTGTTTTATTGGGGGAAAATAGAGTCCCTAGCTGAGGAAAGACAACAGTGTGAGTCAGGGTGTGAGTGGCACCCATGGGGAGTCCTGGGCAATTTCTCTGAATAGGAGGGTCTGACAGGCCTTCAAAGAGGCAAAAATTGGGCTGGTACTGGAAGAAATGAGTAGAACTTCAAGAACTTTGGGAGATTTTACGTTTTTCTGCAATTTGAGGGCGCTTGTAGCAGGAAGAGAATAGAGTAGGGATTAGAAGAAATGGTCTCTTTGTTTTCTACATTTACTCAGCATGAGTCTGGGCACACCACTGAGCCTTGATTTCCTGAATTTAAAAAAACAAAACAAAAACCGGGATGAGGACTACCTGCTCTGCTTAGGCCCCAGGGTTATTGGAAGGCATTTTTGAGATAAGTTATGTAAAAATGCTTTAACATGGTAAAGTGCTCCCTGGTTACCTAAGAGTGTCATTAGATGACCTGGGTGACAGTGCTTTGGAAGAGGCACTGACAGCCCTAGAAAGGTCAGAACCCACTGTTAACACATCCATCCTGACACCTCTCCAGTTGCCGAAAATATGTTCTCGGGATGTCCATTCAGAGTACCTGAGTCAATGTGTAAAGACCTGCTGGCAACAACAACTACAGCAGGAGCAAATAGCAGTGACAACAGCAGTGAAACAACAGCCACTACTATGTATCTGGCTGGCACTTACCTGTGTTAGACACTGCTAAATACAAACTTTGTATCTCTTGTTTCTCAAGCAACAGCATGAAGCAACTATTACTATTTCCATTTTAGAGGTAATTAAGTTGAGACTTAGAGAAATAATTTGCCTGGTTCCCTAAGGTTCCCTTTACCTAATAACAGATATAGCTGGATTTAACGCCTTCATTTGACTCCAAAGCTTAAGCCTCCTTTTGCTGTTCATCTAAGGGAGAAAAAAATATTTCCCCCACCCCCAGACCCTGTGCCAGGTTTCCTATGGAGGATTAGGCATGGATATGAATGAGTTAAACGAATAAAATGGTTCATGGGCAGGTAGTCCCTCTCCTTTTACTTAGGGCTCTATTGTTGGAAGATGTAGACCTCCCACGTTATTTCCCTGTCAGCACCGCGCACACTTTCTGGTCCGGAGACTGAGGTATAACAGTAACTCCAGTGCCGGTCCTTATCCTGGGCTTTATGTGTTCATTGTTTCATTTGCTCATCACAAAAAGCCCTTGAAAAAGGGTATTATTCTTATTTCACTCAGGAGGAAGCTGAAGCTCTGAAGCTAAGGGCAGTCAAAGAGCTTGCCCAGGTTCCCAGCCAGTAATTGAGAGAGCTGTTTGCAGTGTTACAATTATTACTAATAAAAATAGTAGCGAGGGTAAGAGCAGTTCTTGTATCCCATATACAGTGTGCAACATGAAACTGTGAATGCTTTCTCCTTGGACTTTGGAATGCCATGGTGTGATATTCAGCGATATTAAATATTTCTGCTTGCTTATACTTAAAATTATTTCTCTGCCACATACACTTAAATAACCAAATCCTGGAACTTGCTGGAGAGCAAAAGGTTTATTTTTGAGTAATAAGCCTGGAATTGAAGGACGGGGATCAGCTATTAAATTCTTAATCATGGCACAAGGTTTTTGAATGTCAAATGTTAAACTCTTCTACAGTCGATAGGAATTTTGCTATGAATCTTGGGTCCCCCAGGGTACCTTTCCTGTCTGTGCCTGTCAGCTTCATTGTTTTGTATTTTAAATAAAGCTTTCCCTTACATTCGAAACTCCTTCCAGCCCTTCCTTTTAGGAAGGGGACATAAATAAAGTGTGTACTATGCCTTTGCATTTTTGTTTTCTTTTAACCATGTGCCCACCCCATCCCCAGTCTTCAGAAGTATAAAGCTAAGGTAAAAAGGGCTTTAAAAAAGGGGCTCTGGGGAAGTATGCAAATGACAGAACTGTCTATGGGAAAATTAAGGGAAGCGAAATTCAGCAAGAAAGAAATTCATTGATGTTGTGATGAAACGTTGTCACTGGAGATGATGACAAATTAGAATCCGTTCCCATGGGGACCGGTGCAGTACCTACTGATCATTTGACCCATGGCTGGGTGTTAGCTCGCTGAAGAATTGACCCAAAAGATGACAAGATGGTTTTAGTCCCGTTGTCTCATCAGCATTCAGGAACCCCTTAGGGGATGAAGGGGAGAGGATAAAGAAGGATAAAAGATGAAAGCTGAGCTGTGGAAAGAAAAATGTTTTTAATTACACTGAGGAGGATTGTGGGTCCACCTGTAGCTTTTTGTCGAGAGTGTCCTTTGTTTTCTCCTGTCTGCAGAGATCGCGGCAGCCCCAGAATCTGTCTGGCCTTTGGGAAGGGTCCGCACTGGTCGCCGGTCCTCTTCAGTTTAACCGCTACATTCAGGGTTTAATCTCTCTGTGGGCTATCTCTCCTCTAATAGATTCTGTTACGCTTGCCGAGCAACCTGGATTTGGTTAGCATGCTAAAAGAGATTGCTTTCAGAGAGAGAAAAAAGGCCCTGCAGTGGAGCACGAGTTGAGGTTTCCATAGTGAGTCCCTATCACGTGCCTGTCTGAAGGGCATGGGGAGGTCGTCTCAGGCAGTGGGGCTGAGGGAGGCCAGCTCACCCCCTGGGAGTCAAGAGACCCTTATGCTCCCTGGATGCCTCAGTTTCTTTCCTTGTAAAATGGGAATTACAGTTTCATCTTAACACTGTGATGGCAGATTAAACTAATTCAGATGAAAACCCAGAGGAAAATATTAAATTCTGAAATTCATTTCCTGAAGGAAAGGAACAGTGCATTTACTCTGTTCTCTTTCCAGGCTATGAACAAGGGGCAGACACACACCCTGGAGTAATTAGAACGGTGTAAGTTAGTTTGATGTAACTTATACTATAGTATAACAGGTAGGCATTGTTTTTGGAGAATACATTATTATTTCAAACTTGGCCCTATCCCATTTTTATATCGGTAGTAGAATTTAGCAGTTCTAAACTTCTTCAGCATCTCGATTTTCAGAGGAATCATGAAGACTTCTAAATGAAATATTAATTTTAAAACATCTAATGCTTATAAGGTAATAAGACTGTGTGTGGCTAGGGTTATCTGCCAAGAATTTCACAACATTTGATAAGATTTGAGAAGAAATGGGAGGAGGTTGTCAATCTGTGTACTGCAGAGAGAACAGTGTTATATAAAGGTTGAAAGCTTAGGCTCTGGAGTTAGGCTACTTCTGGGTTTGAGTCCCAGCTCTGTGTACTTGCTTTGTGACCTTGAGCAAGTTATGTAATCTTCAGTGTCTGCTTCTGGAAAATGGAGATGTGTACCTTTTAGGGTTCTTTGAAGGGTTGGTACATGCCTGTATGGTGCTTAGAATGGTACCCCACACAGAGTGAGCAGTCAGCGAGTGTTGGCAATCGCGTTTTTGTAAATACAGCAAGATGGAGTGTCAGAACATGAAAGCCGAGGAGTTTCTGGCAGAGGTGGAGAGAGCTTGCATCTGAGACCTTCGGTTCATTGTCACATGCGTCTGGGTTCTGCATTCAAGGCACTGCCCCCACTGATAGGGAACGAAGCTTGAGGCCTGGCCTGCCTGGAAGCCAGAGGCAGACATACCCGTGGTCTGTGCCTTGGCTGACCATGTTAATGGACGTTCCTTTCCTCAGAGTCTGTGATTTGTCATGTGTTTGTTTCAAGCCACCTTTTCAGCTTCTTTTAAGTTGGGTTTGTCTGGGGCACCACAGCTGAGCAGATGAATACACAGGCTTTCTAGACCAGACAGTTCCGATTTTTAAGAAGTGAGCGAGTTCTTTCGCTTATCTTGCAGCTTTGGGCCACAAAATAACCTCGTTTTCATACATTGATAATACCTACACTGCAGGGTCTTTGTGTCTAATGCATGGTAAGTACCACTCTATGGTAGCTATTAGAATTTTCTGAAGGACCCCGAAATCTCTTGAGGATGGGTTTATAACACGCGGACTCTTATCCTGGTAATTCTGATGATGTAGATACAGTGCATGGATCTGAGCAGCTTTGTTTAGTTTAGCTTCAGTGTGTTTATCTTAGGATGGAATTCTGCCTCTCCTGCGTGTGCCGGTTACTTGTTGCTGCATAACAAACCACCCCAAATGTAGTGGCACGAACAACTATATCTTTCTGCCCGTGAATGTTTGGGGTGAGGAATTTGGGCCAGGTACAGCAGGGATGGCTTATCTCTGTCCCATGGAATCTGGAGCTTCATCAGGGGAAGACTGGGGCTGGAATTATCAGGAGGCTTCTTGACTCCAGTCTGGAGGCTGGGGTGGGCTGGGTAATTTGAAGACTTGCTCAGCTAGCGCTGCCAACCAGGTATTTCACTGTGGTCTCTGCACAGCAGGGTAGCTGAGAGCATTCCTAAGGAGACAGGCGGAGAGCAGCGCCTGGCCCTTTATGACCTAGCCCTAGAAGCTGCGTAGCGTCGCTTTCTCCGTCCTCCGCTGGTAGAAGCCACCATAAGCCCACCCAGATGCAAGCAGTGGGAGAACAAGGAACATTAAGACCCTACTTCTCAATGGGGAGGCGTGTTCAGCAAAGTTTTATAAAAATACAGGGATTATGGCTCCTATCTAGGGACATGTTAGGGCTTCTGACTTTCACATACAGCAAAGCAGGCCACAGTCTCTATTGCAACGACTTCAGGCTGTGTTGTATAAATGAACGTGGTCATAAACGATATGTAAACAATGGACTGTTGTAAAAAAACTTTTACTTCCAAACACTGAAATTTGAATTTCGAATAGTTAAGTATCACCTAGGTGTTAAGCTGGAACTTTCTACTCTGTCTCTCATCCTCAACTGTCCGTTGAGTGTGAGAGGCTCGGAAACAGGGATCATTACAGTCGTGCAACCTGCTGTTTAAAAAAACACATCAGCACATCCACTAATGAGGGAACAGTCCTGTGTCTCTGTATTTGGGTTACATGTTTAAATGTCTTTTTACAAAAAAGTCGTTCTTAGCTCCTACAAAAGCAGGCAGGGAGCCAGGTTAGTCTGCCATGATTACTAGACCTGACTTATTTTAAATCAGAATTTTCCAAACGTGTAGAAGAAACATGTGAATACGTCTCAAGTGTTTGTGTATATTTCTGTGTATGTGAAAGAAGGAAGTGATTGCAAATTCCATTTTCACTGCAGGAATAAAGTTGTGAAAATATTTGGAATTCCAGTCCTTTCAAGTGCGCTTCATCTTCATCCTGCTGGAGCACTTTTGTTACAGGGTAGTCACAGACGCTGCTCTTGACACTTGGAGGTGGAAAACTCATGATATTTAAATTCTGTCAGAACCTAAAGAGAAAAGATAGAGCTTGGCTTGGAGTGTCCAGAACCATGGATTGTTATATATTTTTAAAATCAACACTCCATGTTTTTTAAAGAGGTTGTGGATCCTTATACCAAAAGATAAAGCTGATAACTCAGTCTCAGGGCTCAAATTCTTTTGGACCTTTGTTGACTTATTCAGTAATTTTTGTCTGCCTGAAATACCAGGCAGTATGCTAGGTGCTGAAGATAAAGAGAAGAACAAATATCTATATATATCGCCTGTCCTTACGGTGCACACAGTTAGTGGGGTAACCAGATGTCAGACGGTAGCACTGAGGTGTCGTGGGTGTTACTAGGTGTGGAACTTTCTACTCTGTCTCTCATCCTCAACTGTCCGTTAAGTGTGAGAGGCTAGGAAACAGGGATCGTTACAGTAGTGCAACCTGCTGTTTAAAAAAACACATGAGCACATCCACTAATGAGGGAACAGTCCTGTGTCTCTGTATTTGGGTTACATTTTAAAGAACTGTAGACTTATGTGAAACCTCTTTCCTATTACTTTGAGAAAGGAAAAAGAACAAAGTAGAAATTTGTAAATAGTGAACCTTGCTCGATTTTTTTTTTTCCTCCTTAAGGTACCATTGTTATGGGTGGAGAACTAACCCAGAAGAACAGTTTGGGACTTACTGACTGCATAGAAAATGGGGATAATTGTCTCTGACGTTTATCAGTTTGTTTCCAATGGGGCACTGCTGGCATTTTGGGCTGTAGAATTCTCGGTTACGGGGACTGCCCTGTGCGTTGCAGGCTGGGAGGGGCACCCTGGCCTCCACCTACTGGATGCCTGTAACACTCTGCCAAGTTGGAACGACCGGAATCATCTCCAAACTTTGCCAAGTATTCCTGGGGGGGTTGGGGGGGGTGCGAAATCACCAGTGGTCTGCACTAAGATGGGAAAATAAATTGTTTTCCTACACTTTATGGCAAAGGCTCCAGTAAGAAAAGCATATGTTTCTTTTTAATGGTAAGAACTCTAGCTCAGGGAGTAGAATTGCAGGTGAACTTCTTAATCTTTGAGACACAAAATTCCTCCTTTGAAAATGCTGAAATGAATTTGGACAACCCATTATCAAGTTAAACATTACACTCATGCATATTCTCATTATGTCCAGAAATTTTTCTAAACTTTATAGTCTGTGCACTATTTAACAAGGCTGACAGCCTCAGTTATTTAATTGAACCTGAAAATTCCCAAATATCACTAGAGGAAGATCAGTTTTTTGAAATTGACTTGAAAATAACAAATGAAGATATCTTGAGTTGGTTCCATGTTCTTAGCCTGTAAGCAATGGGATTGTGTGAGATGCGTGACCCAGAGGAGATGATTAGTTCTCCGCTAGTACGCTGATAATGAATAGCTCTACAAAACCAATTAGCTATAATTCTATCAGTCATTTCATTTGGGTAACATTCTGTTTAAGGGGAAGAAAAACAACAGTTTTCCTTGGAGATCTGTAATTAAGCTGTGATATTTGATGGGAACAATGGAGGAAAAAGCAGTATGCTTATCAATTTGCTTTTGTTACTCCCACATGAGAGTAAATTATGATGAAGTGTTCTGTTCACAGCAGTTAAGAAAGACATTTGTTCATTTTAAAGGTGTAACTGACCAAGTGTGTTTCTAACTATTTTGTTTTAAATGGGCATCTGCATTGCACAACTCCGGGGATGTGCCCTTCACACAGAAGTCTGATGTGCCCCCTGAAGTTGCGTAGGATGAGACACTGAGTGTCTTTTTTCTTCCTTTATGTATTTTCCCCTGAAAATCTGTGTGAATCCAGAGCCAAGAGTAGTGGAGTTTTTCCTTCCAGTCATTATTGTTGCTCTGCAGTGGCCAGTGCCCACTGTCATGTGGACAGTCACATCAAGAAACTGCGTTTACCTGTCTAGTATGGCATTTTATGGACTGATAACTGTTCTATTTGAATCTGAACACATGAAAAGTTCTTAATGCATCATCCTCTATTATAAAACAAAAGATATTACCGGATTTTGCCGTGCATAATACTCCTGTGTATAATATACACTCAAGTTTTTGTATACATTATACATGAGATTATCATCCCCATTATGATATCCATGGTACAGAATCATTATACCCATGTATAATGTGCATCTTTATTTTTCCTTCAAAAATTTGGGCAAAAGAGTATGTGTCATACAGGGCAAAATATGCCACTTTATTGTTATCTGAGTATCCTTCTGTGACTTCTGGGCATTTTGCAATTTTTAATCTCAATTAACACAGTGTAATAAGAGACTTGTGTGTGTGTTGTTTTACCTGAAGTTTAATACATGCAGTTTGTGACACAAATTAGCTTATGAGAAAAAGCACAGTGGGTTATTGTCTTGGACTTTCTATTTCTTATGCTGACTGTCATCCCCACAGCTAGCCAAAAAAATCCGAGAGAAGTTCAACCGTTACCTGGATGTGGTCAGCCGGAACAAGCAAGTTGTGGAGGCATCCTACACAGCTCACCTGACCTCGCCGCTCACTGCAATCCAAGACTGCTGCACCATCCCGCCTTCCATGATGGAGTAAGACGTCACGTTTATTGTTGTTTAAACCAGGAATTGAATTGCTTTCCACTCATATTCAAAATACCTATGTTTGTTTACTGCACAGTGTATACAGTATTCCTATCTTAAATAAGTTCTTTATTATTACTCAGACAAGTGATTTGTAAAGAGTGTGACTCTGTGTTCTATGTCCAGGGAACTCCTGGACCCTTCGAGCTCACCTTTCTGTCAGGCTGGAATTCAGGGTCAGAAGCATCAGATACTGTTTGAGAGCAGGATTGACTCAGTCTAGAAAGTTGCAAACATTTTGTCATGTGTCAGCTAGTAAGTCATCTCTCTGATTCTGGTACTTTGCCTAATTTAAGGGAGTGCTTTTCGTCTTTAATAAGAGCAGCAAAAATTCCCACTTCTTATTTTAGTGTAGATACCACCTTTAAAACTTCCAAGGGAAATGTGGCTTCAGATAATCTTGAAAGAGGATTGTTATCTGTATGGTTGAGGGTAGTTTCATTTATCGGGCTAGTGATATTTGTATCTGGAAGAGTATAGCGTCACGTGATGCTGGGAATTGTAGTGGAAAGAACACTTATCTGGAGGTACAAAGAACTTAATTTTCAGTTTGACTTGGCCTTTAATTAATTAGCTGTGATCTTAACTTACTTAATGTTTATTTTTATGTGCAGTTTTCTACCACTGGATATCAGTCTTTATTATACTAATTTTCTAGGGCTATTTAGAATGAGTAAACTATATTAACATACTGTAAAAATTGTGAATGTAAATGTTACCATAATTATCATGTATTACTCCCTTTTGCACAATAAATACTCCTGAGATTATTCAAGGGATGAATATGATATAGTTTTGGGGGGAGGGTTGTTTAGTGGTTAAATGATGCTTTGCTTCTGCAAGCAAGTTTTTACTTATTATAGTTTCTTGGTGGGCTATGTTAGTAGCAGAGTATCCTTAAGATATTTTATTTCTCCATCTATGTAATATTATTATGAGCTTTCTCTCTGGCTTACCCTGTCTGTGACCCAAAGAAGCTCAGATTAGTTGTTTACTAAGTTAAGTGGAAAGTGTATGTACCACTTGGAATGAGACTGTCTGGATATGACTCCTACCTACGGCACATAATACTCAGATGGACTTGGATAATTAATGCCTTTGAGCCACCCTGTCTTCTTCTCCAGAAAGGGAACAATTAAAAATTCTTCCTATTTGTAATACTTAACTATTATACTTCTTTTAATACTTATTATAGCTAATATTTGATTTTATTTACTATATTCTGCATTTTATTTTTAAAGTATGCTTTATTGATTATGTTATTACAGTTGTCCCAATTTTCCCCCCTTTGCCTCCCTCCACCCGGTACCCCCCTTCCCTCCACCAATCCCTCCACCCTTAGTTCATGTCCATGAGTCATGCGTATAACTTCTTTGGCTTCTCCATATCCTATACTATGCTTAACCTCCCTCTATCTATTTGGTACCTACCAATTATGCTTTTTAATCTCTATACCTTTTGCCCTTCCCCCTCCCAGCTGGTAGCCCTCCAAATGATCTCCATACCTATGATTCTGTTCCTGTTCTGCTTGTTTGCTTAGTGCTCAGTTTGTTTTTAGGGGGGGTTTTGTGTGGTTTTTTGTTTGTTTGTTTAGGATTCAGTTTATTGATAGTTGTGAATTTGTTGCCTCTTTAATGTTCATAGTTTTGATCTTCTTTTTCTTAAATAGGTCCCTTTAACATTTCATGTAATAAGGGCTTGGTGATGATGAACTCCTTTAGCTTTACCTTGTCTGGGAAGCACTTCCTCTGCCCTTTGATTCTAAATGACAGCTTTGCTGGATAGAGTAGTCTAGGTTGTAGGTCCTTGCTTTTCATCACTTTGAATACTTTTTGCCCCAGTCCCTTCTAGCCTGTGAAGTCTCTTTGAGAAATCAGCTGATAATCTCATGGGAACTCCTTTGTAGGTAACTCTCTGCTTTTCTCTTGCTGCTTTTAAGATCCTCTCTTGATCTTAATCTTTGGCATTTTAATTATGATGTGTCTTGATGCATTCCTCTTTGGGACCAACTTCTTTGGGACTCTCAGTGCTTCTTGGACTTGCATGTCTATTTCCTTTGCCAAATTAGGGAAGTTTTCTTTCATAATTTTTTTTTCAAATAAGTTTTCAATTTCTTGCTCTTACTCTTTGCCTTCTGGCATCCTTAAGATTCAGATGCTGGCATGTTTGGAGATGTTCCAGAGGTTCCTAAGCCTATCCTTGACTTTTTAAATTCTTCTTTCTGTTCTGTTTGAATGTTTATCTTTTCCTTATGTTCCAAATCATTGGTTTGAATCCCAGCTGCCTTTACTTCTCTGTTGGATCCCTGTGGATTATTCTTTATTTCAGTTAGCGTAACCTTCATTTCTTCCCTTACGCTGTTGCTGTACTCGGTGAGTTCTCCGAGCATCCTGATTACCAGTATTTTGAACTCTGCATCTGATAGGTTGGCTCTCTCTGTTTCACTTAGTCCTTTTTCTGGGGTTTTGTTCTGTTCTTTCGTTTGGGCCATATTTCTTTCTCTTCTCAATTTAGCAGCCTCCCTGGGTTAGTTTCTGTGTATTAGGTAGAGCTGCTTTGACTCCCTGTCTTAGTACCATGGCCTACTGGTAGAAAAGGCACCCGTAAATTGTGTGGGGCAGACCCTTAGGTAATTGCAAGGGTGGGGCAACCACTTGACCGCTTGGAGAGGGGACAATGCCACCTCCTGGCTTCTGGAGGTTTGCCTGGCACTTGCTCCTTTTCTAGTCACTTCACCGTCTTCCTGTGTGCTACTGGCACCCTTCCAGCTGCTGGCTGGGTGGTGAATCCTGGCTGGGTGGCGAATCCTGGGTGGGTTTGCGTATGTTTATTTTTATTTTTTTATTTTATTTTTATTTATTTTTAGAGAGAGGAGAAGGGAGGGAGAGAGGGAGAGAAACAGCAAGGTGTGGTTGCCTCTCACATGGCCCTCATGGGGACCTGGCCCGCAACCCAGGCATGTGCCCTGACTGGGAATCAAACCGGGACCCTTTGGTTCCCAGCCCGCGCTCAATCCACTGAGCTACACCAGCCAGGGTGGTTTGTGTATGTTTAAAGACCATACAGGCCCTTTAAGCAGCAAAAATCCAGCAGTTTCTTCTACCCCCCAACCCCCACTGGTTTTTATACCCAGAGATAATGGGATCTGTCTTCCCATTGCTGCAGCCCTGGGCTTGTATGATCTGGCCTGTGGCTAGATCACAAGGTATCCCTCCTGATTTTCATCCACCATACATGAATGTGGGACCGACCGTTCTGCCACTGCCGCCTCTCTGCCCATCTCTGTGACTCTGCCCCTCCTGCCCATCTGGATGAATGTGTCTTTAAATCCTTGGTTGTCGGACTTCATGCAGCTCAATTTTCTGATGGTTCTGGGTGTTATTAGTTTGAGATCTGGTTGTAATTCTTTCTAAATGTTGTGTGAGGAGGCAAAGCATGTCTACCTACACCTCCAACCTCACTGGAATTCTTAAGCAAATTTAAAAATTATTGGGTGGGGGGCAAATACTGAACATAATTTATAGTTAAGGCAAAATGTGACACAGCTGAGAGGTGATGTGGTTCCTTGAAGCCGAGAGATGTACCAGGTGGGTGTCATCACTAAAGACTCTAAAAACTTGAGAAATAGGCATGGTATTTGATCTGGTCATTTGGAGGAATATTGCAAGAAAATAATCGGACATGTTTATAAAGGTAAACACGTAAAGAAAGTCATTGTAGTGCCATTCAGAAGCGAGAGCATTGTGAAACCCTAACTTTCTAACTATAGGGGTTAGTTAAGGAAGCATACCCTGTAAAAGTGAGATGGTAAGATGCAGCCATGCCGTAGAAGAGTATTGGCTTACTTGTGAAAATGGCCATACATACGTGCATACACACACACATACACACATTAAAAGTTTGGGAGGACTCACACCAAGATGTTTTGGGGGAAGGACATTCATTTCCATTTTGAATACGCAGAGATGAGGGTGGAGGTCTGAGATAGCCGTCCAGATATTTGGCAAGACCCCTGTGGTCTACCTTTTAGTGAATACAGGGAAACAAAAAATGTATTTAGTTTCTGCCCTCCAGGAATTTCTCATTTAGTTCAGTTGAACATCCAAGACATCTTAATGGTACTCCTGGAAGGATGCATGCTGCTGAGTAAGCAGGTTAGTGTGAGAGGCTGTTCCTCCTTCAGAGGTGAAACAGCAGCATTGAATGTCGCATGGGGACTCAGCGAAGCTCTGAAGCAATCTTCTCTCCTCACTAGTGGTTGACAGAACTGAGACCTGCCATTTGAGATGAATCTTGTAAAACCAGGGCAGTTCTGACTCCAACGCTGAGTAATCAGAAGATGTTACAGGTGAGCAAAAGACAGGCCCCTCTGGTGGCACATTAGAGAGAGATCTGATAACAACTGTTTGCCACTGAAGTGGCAGGTGACACCTACCGTTTCTCTTAACTGAGTCTTCTTGGCTGTGCATTGAGCTCACTTTCAAGGGACCTGTGTGTAGGAATTTTTGGCGTGAACTCTGAGCTGATGCTTTTCTCTCCATTAGCTAAACAATGACACCTGCTAAAATTACAGTACTCTCTCCTTTTTAAATGAAGATTCAAAAGTGGACAGAGTTAATAGTAGGTAAACTGGATTAAAAATACTTAGCTGCCTTTGTTCAAGTCCTTCATAAAACAGTTTTCTCTGCATTCTGTAACTGTCTGGTATCCTCCTGCACACATTTCCAGTTCTTTCTCTCCTATTTCTAATGCCTCTGAAAATATCTACAATTTGAATCTTAGGAAGTTCATGTTGGAGTTAAGTTGAAAGAGGAAGACTCCCAGGCTTGGGAAGTAATTTAAAGACATGACTAAAAATAGTTATTTTAAATGTCAGGCAAATTTGGTTTTGAGCCATACCTTTTTCACTCGTGAGTTGACCTTGAAAAGTCACTTCATTCTGACCTTCAGTTTCCTTACCACCTCACTGAGAAATGTGCTTAAGTCATAACTTTTAAATGTGATAATTAAGCATTTCAGTATTATCCTGTACATCAAGGGATATTGTTTTTTCTCTTATGGCAATAACAGAACGTTTCTTTTTAAAAAATAAATACACCTAAATTATTTTTATTTATTTTTATTTTTAAGATTTTATTTATTTATTTTTAGAGAGGGGAAGGGAGGGAGAAAGAGAGAGAGAGAAACATCAATGTGTGGTTGCTTCTCATGTGGCCCTGGCCGGCAACCCAGGAATGTGCCCTGACTGGGAATCGAACCAGCGACCCTTTGGTTCGCAGCCCGTGCTCAATCCACTGAGCTACACCAGCCAGGGCCATAAATACAGCTAAATTAAAAGTGAGTTAATTGAAATAAAAATATCAAGTGAATGTAACCAAAATTTTAAATGTGATAGACATGGTAATGACTGAAGTTTATGAAAAATGGACTCAAGATTGTTGCTAAAGTCCTTCCAACATCTGGCCACGTGCATACAGCCATTACAAACTCGAGATAAAGGACCTTTAGTCTTAGATCTGGATCTTGTCCGTTTTTTATATGTGGGCTCTATAAACATTTCTAAAAACTCAGCACTGGCCCAGTGACCTTCTAGCTACTTGTCACAAACATTTGAAGTGCCTGTGGCCTGTTGACCTTGCTTCTTTTTCATATGTATAAAATAATATGAGGAAGAAACTTTGCACTTTTTGTTTTAGGCCTAGACTTTTATTTTTACTGATTTATAATTAATTTTTTTTCTCTCTAAGCCTTAATAATGCATATTTAAAAAAATAAACCCCCAGTACTGAAGAGAGGAGGGCTTTAAAGCGTAGAGCATTCTGCAGATTACACCCTGAAAGTTATACTATGGTGACACCAGATTTTCTGGTGCAAAGCAGCAGAAAATCTGATTTTTCAGATGATTTTGATACATTCCTTCTCGAATCAGTCAACTCTTAAAATTCTTAAGCAGGAGCCCTAGAAGTTAATTATTTTATACAGGACCCTGCACAGTGATTGGTCGCTCCGCTATTGCTCCTGTACAGTACCCTGTGCGGTGTTGTGCGCTCTGCCATTGCTCGTGTACAGGACCCTGCGCAGTGATTGGGCACTCCATCATTGCTTGTGTACAGAACCCTGCATGGTGGTCGGGTGCTCCGCCATTGCTTGCTGAGGGAATGATCTGAAGAATTACCATTCTCAAATATGGAGAAAAGTAGATCGGTTAAGGCTTGATCTAAGACAGACTCATTTTCAGTGTCTCACTTACAATAACATAATTTTGAAAAAAGTTCATTTATTCCTGTAATTTCATTAACAACTCCCTTTGTGTTGTTTTGGGTCAGGTGATGAGGGTGCATGAGATCCTAGGCTGTCCCACAAAAAGCGCACAGACACACAGACTTGCAATTACACTCACGGGCTGTATCTAGCCTACAAATGTGTTTATCTTGGCCCCACAAAATGCTTTAAAGGTTTTTAAATTGGTAAGGTTTTAAATCTGTTGTCAACATTTACACTTTAGGAGGTTACACGTGTTAAAAATCCAAATTTTAGTCTTCTCTCAAAGTCAGCAGAAGATCCGGCAATAGTGAGTCCACATTCCCACAGGGCATCTCTCCTTTGAAGAGAGGACATGCATTCTCCCATTCACCACAGTTCCCACAAGTCCATATTGTATCATATACACCCATTCCCCAGACTTTTTATTGCCTACTCGGCCCGCATTACATGTGATTTTGCAACTCATGATCTAAAAAGACTATAAATGTTAATAAATTCCACTTAAGAAAACATCCATATGCTTTTCCTTCTGTTGCAACTTAAGCATGCATTCTCGTTCTCTCCAATGTAAAGGATATAGCTCCTTTGTGCATAACACCAAGAACGTCTGCCCCAGAAACCTGGCTTACCACAGAGATGGGCTCTGCTGTGTGCATCAGAAGCTGCTGTTTAGCCAGCAGGCCCTGACAACACTTGGCTTTTACATAGGCCAGTCGACAACTTTATCTGCCATATCTCTTAACCCATTTCTCTCCCCTCAGTCCCCAATCTTCCTATAGATGTTCCTGCCCAGTGTCATTCTTATTTTTAACTTTTGATGTCATTATTTAAGAAAAAGGGAACAATGGAGAGGTTAAACTTGAGGGTGAATACTGGGAAGATGAACTTGGATTTTCTTTTTTGTGTCTCCAAGTGGATTCAGTGCTGTTAACCTCACTCAGTTCGTGCTTGTTAATTGTTAATCATGGTAGGAATTGGCATTAAGGCATCTAGACTAGGTTTGAGATAACAACGTAATACTCGGATGAAGCTAAAGTAAGCAACTTATTTCCAAGGCTCTCTGAAGCCAACCACCTGGAGTTAGCTCTATAGAGACTTCTCATATTCACCAGGGGAGACTTTAAAAGCTTCCCTGATTCCAAAAAATGAAGAAACTTTGGAACCGTTATGAAATTGGATCCCTGCTATTTTACAAGTTGCTTTTTTAGTTGGAGCATCCACTGAGATTGATACAGTCACTGGGGAAGGCAGGTAGGACTCATGTAATTTTCTGAGAAGCCAAATTTAATGCATCCCCAGCTGGTGCCCATTAGAACTATATGATTCAGGAGTCAGGTCTTATCAGTCAGCCTGTTGGGGGTATTGTGCTGGAGGCAAAGCAACTGGCATGGGTCCTGATGAAGGAACAGGCTCCTGGTTACAATCCTGTGGACAACCACTGTTACAACTCTCTGTATTACTCAGGGTTCTCCGAAGAAACAGAACCAATAGGGTGAGAGAGAGATTTGTTTTAAGGAATTGGCTCACGCGATTGTGGAGATGTAAGTCCAAAATCTGCAGGGTAGCGCAGCAGGACAGAGGCTGAAGAAAGTGCTGTAGTCTCAGTCTGATGGCAGAATTCCTTGCCTGGGGGAGGTCAGTCTTTGTCCTGTTGGGCCTTTCAACTAACTGGATGAGACCCACCCACAAGTCCACTGATTTATCCTCAAAATCCTTCTCAGACACATCCCAGAATAGTGTTTGACTATAAATATCGGAGTACCAGTGCCCAGCCAAGTTGACACATAAAATTAACCATCATACCCACCTTTCAAAGAAGGAACAGAAAATTGGGATAGAAGACCTAATGTTGAAGTTAAATTTTTATGAACCCTCATGTATATTTTGGAGGATGCTAGACTCTCATTCTGTGGAGCTTTCAAAGCTGGAGACATCTCCTTGATTTCAAACGTATTGGAAACAAGCAAACAAACAAACCAACATACAGATCAGTGGAACAGAACAGAGAGCCCAGAAATAAACTCACATATATATGGTTGGTTAATTTATGACAAAGAAGCCAAGAATATACAGTGGGGAAGGGATAGTCTCTTAAATGAAAGGTGTTGAGAAAACTGGACCACTATTTGCACCATATACAAAAAACAACTTAAACCAGATGAAAGACTTGAATGTAAGACCTAAAACCTTAAGACTCCCAGAAGAAATCATTAGGCAGTAAGCTCTTTGACATCAGTCTTGTCCGAGATTTTCAGGATCTGACTCCAAAAGCAAAAATAAACAAGTGGGATACTTCCAACTGAAAGCTGCTGCACAGCAAATGAAGTCATCAAAAGAATGAAAAGGCAACCTACTGAATGGGAGAAAGTATTTGCAAGTCATGTATCTGACAAGAACTTAATATCCAAAATATATAAGGAATTCATAAAACTCAATAGCAATAAAACATCTGATTTAAAAATGGGCAGAGGATCTGAGTAGACGTCTATTTATCTAGAGACATACAGATGGCCAACAGGTGCGTGAAAAGATTATCAACATCATTAATCATCAGGGAAATGCAAATCAAAACCACAATGAGAAATCACCTCATACCTGTTAGAATGGCTATTATCAAAAAGACAAGACTGACAAGTGCTGGTGAGGATGTGGAGAAAAGGAAACCCCCATGCACTGTTGGTGGGAATGTAAATTGGTGCAGCCACTGTGGGAAACAGTATGGAGGTTCCTTGAAAAATGAGAACTACCATAGGATCCAGCAATTCCACTTTACGTATTTGTTTGAAGGAAAGAAAAACACTAATTCAAAAAGATATCTGCTCCCTCATGTTATTGCAGCATTATTCACAATAGTCAAATTATGAAAACAATCCAAGTATCTATCAGTGGATGAATAGACAAAGAAGTAGCATTGCATCTATACAAAATGGATTATATATTATTCAGCTATAGAAAAGAATGGGATCTGGTCATTTGCGACAACATGGTTGAACTTTGAGGACATTAAGCTAAGTAAAATAAGTCAGACAGAGAAAGACAAATATATGATCTCACTTATATGTGGAATCTTCTTTAAAAAAAAAAACAAGCTTGTGGATACAAAGAACATGTTGGTAGGGGTGAGGGGTCAGAGAAATGGGTGAACAGGTCACAAGATACAAACTGCCAGTTACAAAATAATATGACACACGGATGTAATGTATAGTATGGCGACTATAATTAATAACACCATGCTGTGTATTTGAAAATTGCTAAAAGAGTGGATCTTAAAGTCCTCATAAGAAGAAAAAAATTGTCACTGTTTATGATGGCAGATGCTACCTAGAATAATGGCAGGGAACATTTACAGCATATATAAATATCTAATCATTGTGTTGCACACTTGAAGCTAATATGATATGTTAATTATTCCTCAATTTTTTAAGAACGTTAATGCTCATGCTGATGGGTTACCCGCAAAGAAAAGGAATCCTAGCATTTGAGTAATTTTTTTTCATGTAAATTGATTATGTCTTTTGTGTCATGATTTAGATGTTGTGCAAATTTCTCTATTCACATTTCCGGTTCTTTAAGTGTTATTGACATCATTAGAGCCAGAAATAAGTTACTTAGATAATTATTTTTAATTTTGATGATTAACTTCCTGACCCATAATGTTTAACTCCCTGTGCTAAGCTCTCTTGAGGGATTTAGCTTCAGGTCAAGTTTTCATGTTTTGTTTTGTTTGTCTTTAATTTAAACTCAAACATGAGCTTTCTTTCATTTTAAGAAAAGACAAGCTTCTTTCACATTTTTTTTCATTTTCTTTTGTTTTTGTCAACTTAGTCTCTACAGTGAGGGGAAGAAGGACCTTAAGCAGTGAAGACAGGTTCCTTTCGGTTTGAGTTCAGTTGTGATGCAGGCTTCACTGTAGTGATGCAGTGCTAAGACGGGACGGGCCTCCGCTCCGACACTTTGCTGTGGGAAGTACACTCAACCTTTTTAGTCTTCAGTTTCCTCTACTATGAAATGAGCAGTTTGAACTATATTCCAGGGACCCGTCTCTCAAGACGCATTGATTTCCCTCAACCTTCTTAGGTTTGTTTTTAACTGGAGCCATTTGCCATTAGGCAACTTTTCCTACTCCCCAAAGTTGGGCATTCTGGAGTTCGTGAGGAAATTTGTTTTCTTCTTTTTTGAGAGTCACCTAGGAGGAAAAAAAAATATTATACAGCAAGGCCTACAGATGTTAAATCCCTCACTCACTCATTTGTTCATTCATGTAAAAAAATTATCATTTGTGAAATGGACTATGGGAGAAGCATTTCGACTGAGTGTGGAAGTAGAAAAAGGACTTGAAAATGCGAAGATATGGAGGAAGTGATTTCCAGGAGAGAAAGGTCGGTGTGAAGAAAACCCCGGTGCTGGAAAAGGCCAGCCACTCTGACGTCGGGAGCAAGTGATGGAAGACGTGGCTGAGAAGTTGGATGAATAGCATTTCATAGAGACTCTTAAAAATGCTAGACTAAAGAACCTGAACTTCATGCAGGAGAGTGTAGGCTCTGAAAATGAAGTAAAGGACAATGTCCTCACTCGCTACTTTATTGTTACTATATAACTAATAGTAGGCACCCAATAAATACTGATTTCTTAAAAGAGATTATTAAGATTTTTGACAAAAGAAATGAAATGATGACTTCTGAGCTTTTAGGGGATTTTACTTGTCAACCATGTAGTGACTAAAGACCTAGTCTGATTCCATTTATGTAGGCAAGGAAGAAGAGGGGCCTGGGCGTGGCTGTGGCACTCACTGTGTTGGGTGTTGGAGAGGGAGGATCCAAAGGTGGCCAAGGTTCATTCTGGGTGCCTGCGAGAGGGGTCGGTTAGCAGGTTCTAAGGCGTATTCTCACTTGCGTGCCCTCTCATCCTTCTCAGTTTCACTTGAGTTCAAGGACCCTGTCAGATTTAACTTGGTATTCAATACCTTACTTGAACAGGTCCTCAGTAAATATTTGCTGAAGGTGTTACTCTGTGGCAGCAAACCGGATTTTGTCTTTAGTTTTTGAGGAATGGTGTTGGTGACAATGTCAGAATTACTGAGCTACGTTACCTACAGGCAGAAATTCAAGTACTTTTTTTTTTAACATTTTATTTATTTATTTTTAGAGAGGGGAAGGGAGGGAGAAAGAGGGAGAGAGAAACATCAATGTGCGGTTGCCTTTCACACAATGTGTGGTTGCCAGTCCCCACTGGGAATGGCCTGCAACCCAGGCGTGTTCCCTGACTGGGAATCGAACTGGCGACCCTTTGGTTTGCAGCCTGTGCTCAATCCACTGAGCTACGCCAGCCAGGGAAGAAATTGAAGTACTTTTATACCCATTCATAAAAGTTGTTTTCATCTGAGTATTATTCCATTGTTATAAGCCCTGATACGAAACTGAAGTTGGCATTGACTTAATTATCACAGTTATCAGCTAAATTAAATCATTAATAATAATGGGTATGAATACTTACTATGACATAATATTAACTGATTGTATGCAGGGTGAATTTAAATCACAAAAATTCCAAATACCTGTATATACAATAGTTTTCCTTCATCCACAGGGGATATGGTCCAAGACCCCAGTGGTCGTCTGAAACGAAGAAATTACTGAGCCTTATATTATACTATATTTTTCCTTAAACATACATACTTATGATAAAGTTTATCATTTATTATAATCAGGCACATTAAGAGATTGACAACAATAATTAATGATAAAATAGAACAGTTATAACAATGCGCTGCAATAAAGTTCTGTGTATGCGGCCACTTGTTCCAGGGGATCCCTTGCTGAAGTCTTTGTGTACGTTCAAAGCTTTCTGGTCCAACACGTTGCCATCAGTCAGAACACACCTTCTGTTCATGCTTCCACCCACAAATCTAGTGCCTTTTCCATCGTAGCTAAGCATCTATCCTGTTTTGTGGTTGTCACTTTGGTAGTTTTAGGTACGACAGCAAAACTAGCATGAAATTCTTTTTCCTTCTTTACAAGTTCAAGGTAAAAGATTTGTTCTTGCTGTAGATCTTACGATTTTTTCTTCCCTTTAGTCAAGAACTTCTACTTTGTCTCTCAAAGGAAGCACTTTACAACTTCTCTTTGCCATATCAAAATTGCCGGTATTGCTACCCTCGTGCTGTGGGGCCATTGTTAAGTAAAATAAAGATTACTTGGATAGCACTGCCATACTGGGACAGCTGATCCGATGACCAAGGTGGCTCCTAAGTGACTAATGAGCAGGGAGCGTATACAGCGTGGATGCACTAGACAAAGGGGTGCTTTATGGTCCTGGTGTGAAGGAGCAGGAAGGCACGAGATTTCATCATGGTCTTCAGAAAGGCGTGCAATTTAAAACTCATGAATTGTTTGTTTCTGGCATTTTTTATTTAATATTTTCAGACTGCAGTTGACCACAGGTAATGGAAACTGGAAAGCGGAACTGCAGATAAGAGCAGGCCACTCTATATCATTTGCTACTCAACTTGTCTGTATCATGTTCAAGGGAGTTAACGTGCAAGACATTGTACTAGATACTGTCTGATAAACAAAGATGAATAAAGCGCTTTGTACCTCCAGGAGCTCAGAGTGAGCGAAGGCAGACTGTCAAGCATCGGGAGAGGAATCCAGTGACTCCTTTAGAGAAGAAAGATTATGGACAGAGGCTTCTTAGACTGTGGCTTGGTAGAGAAGTGGCAGTTGAGGCCTTGAAGAGTGAAACCTCTGCAGATAGATCTAGGGAGAAGGATGCTTCTGATGTTCAGAAAACAGCAAGAATCCATAAAGCATTGAGCGTGGTGAGGGGAAGACACAGCTGGAGCGGTGGATAAGAGATGCGCTGTGATGGGCTTGGAATCCTTGATCGCATGGGCAAACTCCCTCGATAAGCAGTAGATTTTAAAGCAAGGCCTGTGATTTGGGCAGATGAATTAGTTGTAAGTGAGGGATCAGTTGTGGTGCAAAGGCATGTTGCTTGTCAAGTTGGGCCATCCTAATCATGAGGAGAAAAGTAATGACATGTCAAGGAAAAGCTGTGGGAAGACAAAAGATGCCCAGGGTAGGCGTGGGTTACTAGAATCTGCCAACTAGTTTTTAGTGGGGGTTTGGGTGGGGAGGAAGATTTTAAAAGATGACTCTGAATTTTAAATTGAGCATCTCAGGATAGGAATCTGTTAACAAAAGAGTGAAAATCAGAGCAAAAGGAGATTTTTATTTTAAAAAATACAGCATTGTGACTTGTTCCTTTGTTCATTTGGTGTCACAAGGTCAAAGGTGAATTCAGTGTAACATCTAGATTTTAATTTTGAACTGCATGTGGATCATGCTTGGGAAGTGCCTGGCAGGCAGTTGAGATTAGCCTGTAGTGTTATTTTTTATCCCGCAAATATTTTCAGCCCGATAGTCATGTTAGGTGCCTGGCAGTTGAGAAGCAAGGACAAAGCTGGAATGTGTAGTTCTAATGTGCTAATGCACAAATGAGTTTTGTATAAAACCACGTTTTTAGACAAAACAGCTGGCGCACATGTAGGCAGCTCCAACTTTTTCCCAGCCCTATTTTAAGGTAGCACACATTAAAAAACAAATGATGTAACATGTCTAACCCTAGAGAGAATTTGTTTCTTATTGCTGTTCCTATGAAGAATACAACATTGTGTCTTAGCCAGGTGCTTTTGCACTTATGACACTTTTCATGTCACAAGGCCAAATATTGTGACAAGCTTGGTCCTTGACCACTAAGTTTAATTTTATTTCAGGTCCTATTCTTTCCCCAGGAAGATGTGTTTTGTGTTTTGCCCTTATAGTGCTGTGCTGTGAATCTTAATCTCTCTAGTCATTCTCCCTACTTTATCTCAAACTTTCACCTCCAGTCCCTTTAAAATTGTTATTACCCTCGGGCCGGCAGAATGTCACAGATGCAGCCTTTCTGCCTATTGGTGCCTGAAGGACTTGAGCTCAAGATTCAACAAAGATTTTGCAGAATGCTTTACATTACAGAAGGCCTACTCAGTTACATTATTTAACTTATGTAAAAGAGTTACATATGTTTACTTTCTTGGGCTTTTATGTCTGTAAACATTATTTTACTTACATTAGCTTCTTCGGGTAATCCTCTCAGTGGTGGTAAGGTGGAGACTCTGCCCTCCCCAGCCTCACCCCCGTTTTGCCAGGGAGGGTATAGACTCAGGAGAGGTGGTGTCAGAGCTCAAGGGTGCTTGATTTGGAATCCAGGTTTCCTGATTGCAGATAATTTTCTTTCAGCGATAAAATATTTTCACCAGTGGTAACGTTGGGGTGATTTGTCTGGCTCTTGAAATGCTAAACTATATATTCCTTCTGAGAATTTTACGTGAGGCTCTCACGTGACCCTCTGAAGTGTCTGAATTGGCTGAGTGTAGTGCTCCTGATAGTCCGGTTAGCTTTTGCTCAATCTTAAAAACACGTTCCCGTAGCAGTTTGTGCCACGTATGTGTGTGTGTGGGTCTGCATGTATAGATGGATACTGTTATCTTTAGAACTATTGACGAGTGCCGTCACCACAGAAAGCCCCTGCGTTTGGCTGGGCTGACAGTCTTGCTTTCTGAATTTTCCCTGTGTGACCTTCACTGGAGGAAGGACGGGAGACCTGCCACTCTGCTTAGAATACTGAATTTTACCAGCGGCCTTTTATGGATTTTAGGGAGGGAGGGTCTTCTGATTTCATTCCATCTTCCCTCTCTCTTGCCCTCCCTTTCTTCATTCCCAAAAATCTGGTCTCTAAAAGAAATTGCCAGCCTTAAGAAATAGACCCCACTGTAGCAAAGAACCAGAAACTTCCACTGGGAATTTTGTGTTTTCTTGTGCAAAAATTAAGTGTTTTCTAAGAAGGCCAAAATTTAAAAAGCTGTCTATAATGTCTTTCAGGGGATATAGCTTGTTTGGTATGATGATGTACAAATCTATCTTCATACTCATAGCTTTATTAACTTTTTTTTAGAGAGGGAAAGAGAGGGAGAGAAACATTGATGTGAGAGAGACACATCAATTGGTTGTCTTCCATATGCACACTGACCTGCAACCAAACCTGCAACCGAGGCTTATGCCCTGACCAGGAATCGAACCAGCAACCTCTGGATTTGTGGGATGATCACCAACCAACTGAGCCACACCAGCTGGGATGCTTTCTTAACTTTTTAATGCTGGGTCAGCAATTTCTTTTGAGGACCCATTGGCCATGTGTTTTTCATATTTCATATCTTATGTTTTATGTTTCTTCTAGAGAAGAGGGAGATCTGGACAGGCCTCTTCCCTCAGTGCGTAATGAGCCTGAGAGATTGAACCAGTTCATCTTCAAGGTCATCTGCTATCTCTGAGATTGTTAGTGCTTCTCCTTGATGTCTGTGTCCTACCACTCACAGTTGTCTGCTGTTTACTAACTACTCAGTGGGCATGCAAGAAGAAAACACGTGAATTTACAATCTCTGGTCTTTAGTCCTAAGAAGTCTCAGCCTCTTAGGTTTTCTACATTCACTCACTGAGCAGACGTTCAAAAACCTGTGCACTTTACAGGGCTGTGCCCTGGAGATAAACACAGGAAAGGATCTCTGTGTGCGCGTTAACTAGCAAGGGAGAAAAGTGTATCAATAGATTATTTTCAAGTCTGTGAAGTCCTTTTTCGAGGTCAAGCGGCAGGATGGACAAGAGCTTCCGAGGAGCACAAACGGAGCCTGTGGATCCCACCCTCTCCAGGCCTCTGTCCACCTGCCTGTTCTCCCCTTTATTTTTCCAGCTACCCTTCTTTCTTCTTTTTCCTGCACCCTGCCCCAACCTGGTGATGAGGAAGATAAGGATAAATGTTTAATGTGGTTTCAGATCCACTTCCAGTCCCCCTTATGTTCACCTGTGCAGTCTCCCAAGCTCGTGTGAGAAAGCAGATTAAATGGATAATACTTGGAATCTAGACGTGAGACCCAAGATCACAGCAGGGCCTCCTCTCAGTGATCTGTTCTGGTGGGGAAGCGGTGAAAAGAAAGATGGCTGCTTCATGTGATAGTGAGTCTTGAATGGAGAGAGAGATGCTGTATTGCTCTGAAAGCCTTACCTTCCAAGGGCATTTGAAAGCAGCCCTTGTTTCCACTGTGGCTGAGTTGCTGAACCCTGAAGGTTTAATCCTTATTGCTGATAAGAACAAAAAGAATGTGACTTATCTCTCCAATCTCTGCAGAGATGGAAGGAAATGCCATTTCTTGGAACCCGTTATTTGACAGCTTTTCAGTTTGTCCATTAATTTAGGTGTTTGAATAAGTAAACGCAGTTGGGGGGGGGTTCAAGTATCATTTACTTTATGAATGTGATAGTTCTTTTTTGAAGTGATCCCACTCTTACCCCTTCCTCCACCATTCAAACAGTTTAAATATTTGCCAGTACAGATGTTTGATTTTTATCTTAGCTCTTTCTTTGTTTAACTTTATTCTCATGGGTGGTTAAGTGGGAGATAAGGGCGTTCTTGTTTAATTCTTTTCAACGGGTGTTGCTCAAATATTTGGAGAGCAGACACTTCCCAGAAAGAATGAGCAGAAACCTGGTTGAATGGAGGTGAAGTGATACGTCTCCCTCGTAATCATAGAAAACCAGACACTGTTGGGCTGTTCCTGGGCCTAGAGGGTCTGGCAGGCATGGATGTTTCTCAGTGTCCAGATCATCTTGGCTTCCCAGGAGAATGTGTGCTGGTCTTCAAATGGAACCTGACCATTCAGCAGCCCTGGAAGCAAAAGCCTGCCTTGCGCTGTGAACTCTGAGAGAGCAGCCTCACAGCATCTGCTCCACACCAGCTTCTGATCTGATACCAGGTTTTGCTTCCAGAAGAAGTGGTGGGATTTTTTTTTTTAACCTTTTGCACCTGTCTCAGCATTTTAGCAGTGATTAAAAACATGCCACCAACAAGTGAAAAATATACACTACCCTATTTGCTGTCATCATATTGGCTTTGTTTATGGACTCCCTTATCAATTTTAAGCCTTACTCTTTTGAGATATCCACAGGGATTTGCTTTTTGAAATAGTACCAGAAAAATGTGCCCATGAACAACATCACATTTCACCACCGCCCTCTGAACCGTGGGTGTGGTTTTTGCTAGCAAATCACTTTCCATAGGAAATTTAAACAAAGACCAAGAAAGAGATTCAGGAAGTAAACCCCAACTGCTGCATGTGTCTCTTTCCTTTTATGTCTTTTTCTTTCTAACCTGGGACTCCACCGAAAAGTTGATTTGCACTGTGAATCGAGGCTGAATGAAATCCAATTGGAACTCACTTGAACAGTTTTGATGTAAGATTCAAAGCTTCTGCAAATTTATTTTATCTTCTACATTTGCTGATCTCCTGCTTGTAAATCCTGTTGAAGGAGAATAAAAATGACTACAGCCTGATGGGAATTAAATGTCTGAAGTTCAAAGCAGTTTGCACATCAGAGCAAACGTCAATCAAATGAACATCTTGCAAGCCAGGCAGGGAGTGAATTTCTCCTTGGGGAAGAGATCAAAGTGGGAGTCACAGTTCTGTTTTCTCCCTCGGGATGCAGTTTCGATCAGTTGTTCATGAAAGTAAATCCAGAAGGAAGTTTTCCTTTTAACTTAAGGGGGTAGGAAAGATGGAGTTATTTCTCTTGAAACTGAATTTCAGGCACTGGTTTTATCTTATAAAAATAAGCATAGAAAGCAATCATAATCCAGCATCTCCTTTTTTTCAGAGAGGATCTACAGGAGATTTAGAAAGGATTATTCTCTTATTGTTAATACTTTTTTAAAGCAAGGATATAAAGATAATTTGAATTGCCTGCATATTTTATGTGAAAATTTATTATTATACCAGCTCCTGACCTTTCCATAAACCTAGAATTATATAAATGAGACTGGCAGCTAATATACTTCTCAGTGAAAAATCTTCTAGGTAACCCCTAAGAGTGAGTGACATGTTTTGATCAAGTATCATAAGCATGAACTTTATATTTCTCAGAGTCTCCAAATCAGGGTGAATGGCATGTTTCTTTTAATAAATGGCATGCATTCATAAAATACGTTCCTGTCTTAGGCAAGGCAACCCTTCGGGGGCCTGGAAGTGGCTAACGTAACAAGATAGCCAAGCAAGTTTTCCTCCTGTGTTGGGGTCCAGAAGGAAAGCAGGCACTAGTGAGTGTGAGTGAAGAGATCATCATAGGGTTTGGGCTCCAGCTTAGGACGTACTGTTCTCCTGTATCTCTTAAGCCCCCTGTTGACACCTGCTTTCCCTACCCGACCAGTGCATGGCATAGGCAGGGACTGCAGCAAAGGTTCATTTCTAGGTATTTCATGTTAACTCAGCTGGGGTGTGTGGGCTCCAGGGCTGAGACTCAGCACGTGAGGGAACTCGGACAATTGAGACCACAGTGAGACCGTTGCCTCTTAATAGCATCTAGCAGGGAGCAGGATGAAGCAGAGTGGTTGGCATGTCTCTGAATTCTTGAAGTATCAGAATGTGGGGGCAGGGGACTGAAGGGAGTAAATTAACTTAAAACCACCAGCATTCACTACATGCAGGCTACTTAGGAAGCAAGGATTAAAATAAACCATATTCTGAGATGAAGTAACAATCTGTTACACCCTTACTAGGAAACTGTTGCAACCCAGGCGTCCTTGAGCTAATGAGCAGGGGGTCCAATTGCCCTCTGGCTGAGGTTCTCCTGCAAGGTGCTTATTTATTATCTCTAAAACATTGGGGAAATTCTATGGATTCCCTCAGGAAAAGAACTTCGGGCATTTTATGGAGGGTTTTTTGTGGGGTTTTATTTATTTATTTATTATTTTTGGATCAAGTGTGATCTCTGAAAGGCTGCGTGTTGGCACCACGTCGGCTGGAGTTTCCCTGAGTGTTATGCCTTGCCCACATTGACATGAAACGTAAATTGTGGCCATTATCCATTACATCACTCAGCATTCTGTATTCATTGTCCCGTGTGAGAATTTTTCAGAATTTAGTGCAATTTTCTCTTCCTTGGTCTTTTCTTACATTTCATATCTCTTCATTGTACATAAGCCAGGGTCCTCCGATGACCAGAATGGCAGGTTTTTCTCCTCAGAGGAGAAAGTCAGCACCAGGAAAAGCAGAAACTAGAGTGAACTGGCCCCAGGCCTGCTGTGCGTCTCTGTTCGTGTGGATAATAAGTGTATGCCAGCTCTTCTGTCTTTTAAACCTCTCTGATGTCAGTGGGGAATGGGAAGGGAGCTTGGGGCTTTTCTAGAATGAAATCATGAAATAACTCAAATTGGCCAATTCCATAGCTGTCCCGGTGGTGAACATTTTAAAAAATCTGTTACCTTAATAGTGCTTTACCTTAATAGTAATCTGTTATCTTAATAGAGAACAGTTGTCTTTAATATGGTCTTCCTTTTCCTCCCCATCCACATCTTTATCCATAGTTCTCTCTCTAGCTATCCACTGTGAAGCCTTATGTTTAGCTACTGTCATTTTCTATTAAGTAAAACACAAAGATTTCCCCTAAGCTATACAATCTTTCAGCATAATCCTTTCCTTTGAAAGAACTGACTTCTACTTCTGCTGCTTTAGATAATGTTGGTGATGATTTATTTGTTGATTTATTGAGATACAGTATAATGTATTCATTGTGAATGAGAGCGCCAATATAGTATCTTCACATCTTGGTTCAGCTAATCCCCTGCTGTGAAGCTGGGGCTTCTTAATTTAAAATTTTTGTGCCTCAGTTTCCTGGTCTTCAAAAGGAGATAATTAATAGTATTTCCCTCAGGATTTGAGAAGATTGGATGAGTTAATCCATGTAAAGCACTTGAAATATACTTGACATATGATAAGCACTTAGTAGCTATTAACTGTTATCTTTACTAATACATTTAATACTGGTTATTATTATTTATTAAACGCTTACTACGTAATAGGCTCTTAACCGTTTTCTGATTTAATCCTTAACACTTTATGAAATAGGTACTATTATTGGTACCATTTTATAGATGAGGAAAAGAGAGGCTTAGAAAATGTGAGTCATCTGCCATATATATATTGCTTACTGATATATATAGATAGATAGATAGATACATATATCAGTAAGCAATTTAAACCCAAACTCCAGTCCAGGTCTATGTACCTCTGCAGCCCATGCTCCTGACAGTGACATCATCATGCTCTGCCAGGGTGGCAGTGCCTTATTCATCATTCGCTCTGATTGAACAAAACACCAGACCTTTCCAGTGACTTAGCTCCCTGCCCATCCTCATTAGTCAGCCACTGATGAGAATTGATGGAGCACACTTCCCAGCAATGCGCTAGACCTGAGAGGGAAATATAAACCCTCAAGTAACTTAAAGTCCCATCAGGGGGACGAGGCTTCTCAGACATGTGACAGGTGTTAGCACCGGGAGTTCCCTATGGCTTTAGACCATAAGGCTTCCGTAATAAAGTCAGAGAAGGCGAAATAAGTGAGATAATTTGCTCGTTATTTATAAAAATCTTACTTTTCAGTTGTTGATTAGTATTTTATTGAGATCAATGGAATCTAAAACCAGTTGAGCGGTGTCTAATGGACATCAGTCATGATGACACTATGTTAAACCTGATTTCAAGACAATATAAAAAGTGGGAAAACAGACACAAGCACGGATTAAGACACAGAACGACGCCGGTCAGTTTGGAGGAGGAAGGGCTACCTCAGGCGGGAAACAACAGCAGAATGTTCAGGGAGGAGGACGGGAAGAGCTGGGCCTTGCACGGGGGCACTGGACCCCGGAGAGCACCCCAGCTGGGACGCGACAGTGGAAGGACAGGCCTGGCCAGCACGGCAGGCTGGGCGACGGTGGGGAAGGTCGGGGAGATGATTGACGACAGGCTCCACATTGCGGACCCGTTTATGATGACAAATACTTACGGAACGCCTACTTTTGTTAATGAGTCGTTTTTTTATGTTACAAGAATGTTTTCTTTAATGCTCTTAGAGTTGGTCTTTTCCGTACAGAAAAGAAAACAATCTATAAAAATAGCTACCTGGTCTCCCCAGTTCGCGGTAGCAAGCATTCATTTTGCAAAGGCCCAGGGGATCCACACGTGCCCAGTACTGGATGGGGGCCTTCCCGAGGGGTGGGGCTGATAGCACAGGTCCTGGCTGTGGAGACTTCATCTGGGGGAAAAGGGGCTCTCCCAAAACTTAACACTTTATCTGGAAAGTTTTTTTAGAAACTCTTGAGTTGACCCTTTCAGCAGGTTCTTCTTTATGTGTCACTTCAATTGAGCCGTGTGGTGCTTGGCTCACCCTTGGACAGGGAGTCGGGTGATGGGATTCAAGTTCGTTTTCGGTCCGCCACTTTCTTTGTGATCCTTGGTGTCACTTTTCCCAACTGTGAAGTGCAGGGGTCTAAAAGGAATTCGTAATTTGACCAGCGAAGTCCAGATGTGAATTGCAGGCCCACAAAAGCCTACGTATGATCTGGTCTTATTAAAAAGTACATGAGGGCATGGATTTAATGTGGCATCTGGAGCATGGAGAGCAAGTGGGTCACTTGTATACTGCTGCTGTTGCTCAACAGAAATTCAAGGGCTAAAACAAGAGAGGGCCTGCGAGATGACACTGCTTCGCCAGCACGCACACAGCCGGCCGCTGATGTAATCATCTCTTTTCTCTCCATCTGTGGCTTTCAAGGCAGCAGTCTTCTCGTCTAGACAAATTAGAGCAGGTCCGAGACGAGTGACCACGTGGGGAAGCAGCTGTGTCCTGGGAGGCACAGTTAACAGTGCTGATGTAATTCTGTAGTAGGTGAGAGGCTGGACCAAAGGTCTCTTCAAATCCAGTTACCTCCTTCTTTGAGATGATTGTGTTTCAAAACAAATTGTTTAATTTTTGCTTGGAACCCAACACACCATGTGCAAACCTAGCCCCCTTGCCATACAGTCTGTTCAGTTTTGTAGGCCCTATGAGGTCTGATCAACAGATTGTCAAAGTTCATGTGAGTAATCGAGTGGGTTTTGAGCTTTGGGATTTTTTCCCCTGGGTGATACAGGTGATACAGCCTCTCTGCCTGTGGTAATGGAATTTCATTAATGGCATTTATCATCTGAGGTACATATTTTAACACACGTTTTAAAAAACCTGATTTCAGATTGAATGTAGCTGTGGGGGGTGGGGGGAACTCTTAGAAATGTTATGAGTCCTCCCAATACCTGAAATCCTAAATAGATGAGTTAAAGGTTCAAATGTTTTCTCTTTTATTACTTGTATCTCTTTTGTTACTTCTGGATTAAATTCACTTTTAAAAATACTCTTAATGACTAATGAGCTGGTACATTTTACTGTTATTTTCTTGAAGATCGTTGTTAACGCTAGCAGATGACGCATTGATTGTAGTGGTTTCATTGGTCAACTGGTAGCCAAGGTGCCCACGTGGTTCCAGCTCTAGGACTAGCATTGCACTAACACGGAAAGCAGAAAAGACTGTTTACAGTCCAGTCCAGAGGGTGCAAGCTGTGTCATGTAGAATGAAAGGAACTTGGGTACATTGTTTACAATATTTTTTACAGCTTTGAAAAATGAGTTTTGTTATTTCTTTTTTTCTAGATAAGAAAATTGAGACTCAGGAAAACTAAACAATTTGTCCAAGGACAAACATCTAATAGTGATCTAGCAGAGATTCCAATCTAGATCTTTCCTACTCTGTAGCCATTCTTTCTCCCTTACTGCTATCTATGTTTGCTCTTGGCTGTTGATTTTCAGATAGGATAATTTAAAGAATTGTTTCATATGTAACATTAGAGCTCAAGTCTGAAATTTTTTAATTCTAGTCTGAATTTACTTTTCTCATGATTTCACCTGTCTCAGATTCATGAAGAAAAGTTGGTTTGTAAGGTGGTTATTTCTTTATCTCCTGAGAATTAAACTTGATTTCTAAAACCTTCTAGATGCGAATTTTTCCCCCAAACTGTTTTGTAGTGATTTGTTTTTAATATTTAGAATCTAAATAATAAGTTTACAGTGTATGAGCTGATCTATTTTATATACAATATAAAGTCTTATTTTTGTTGGTTTGTTTTTCTAGACTGAATTACCACCAAATAAATATTGCTAATTTTCTCCTATTCTTCCAGATTCGATGGGAACTTCAATACCAATGTATCTAGAACAATTAGCTGTGATCGACTTTCTACCACTGTTAATAGCCGAGCCTTCAATCCGGGACGAGACTTGAATTCAGGTCAGTGCTCTTTCAGGTTTATGAAAATAAACTATATTGTATCACATTCAAGTATATGAATGAATGTATTGCTTTAGACATTTTCCTTTTAATTTTGAAGAAAAATATATACTTAAAATAGGATACTTCTTTCTGGAAAGTTGACATTCCTCAGAAGGAAAGGAAGAAGATCAGCCACCATGTGTTGAGCACTTTCTGTCTAGCTGTTTTCAGCACTTGCCAAGCACCTTGCTAGGCTCTTTAGTCCATCATCTCATTGTTAGGAGTTTTACATTTGTTATTATAAAGGTTACTATAGAGACCCAGTTATTTTTGCAGCAGGAGGTGTTGAATTTCATTTGTATTTCTACTGATAATTTTTAATTTGTGTTAGGGGATGTTTTGGAAGAATAGTGCAGGAGCTTTTCTACTAATAAACAGTGTCATTGTTCTTTAGATTGAGTTTGAACTTTCTGTCTGGTCTCAGTGGAACTCAGTTATATACAGAACTCCCAGGGTACCTGTGTACACATAACTCCAAAGTGACTTAGGGTCTCTACTTTCTTGCCCCAGAGTTTCAGTTTATACATCTCACCCCTTTGTCTTGTTACACATACTTGCTGATTGATGAACCTCAGAACCTAAAGCCTTCACCATTTAAGAGCTGGAAGGGGCTTTAAAAATCACCTACCAGCCTCAATTCTCGGATTTTATCAAGGAAAATCAACGGTTTAGAAGGGTCCTAAGGCTTCCTGTATTGCTGGAGAAATGAAGGATCTGATCCTTAAATATGAAGAACTGTATCTCCCAAATTCCAGGTCTTTTGCAGACATGTAAAACCCAAAAGAAAAGCCAGAGGACCAGAATATTTGTTTTTAGAGGCCCATCCAGTCTTGGTCCAGGGGAAGAATGTAGTCTTTGGGAATTGTATACACAAGCTAGGTAATCTATTAGATCTAGAAAGGTAAAGCTGTAAGCTTTATGTTGCTTAAAGAGCATGAAACTATAGCCACTGGCTAAGTGGTCCAACCCAAGTCAACCAGGCATATGTTGTCTAGAACAACTGATATAATGGCCTCAGTTATTTTTTATTGGTCTGAAAATCTGGAAACCTTCCTGAGTAGGTGAGGTTTACTACTAGAAAGGATGCTGAATGAAAATAATTTTCATAAAAAACATGACTGAAGGGACTATAGCGGGCGTAGAATGGGCAGTGGAAATGAATTATGGAAGGTGCATAGCTGGAACTTGAGTCTCCTGGTTTCCAAATTCAGTACTTATCCCTCTTCCTTCAGATTTGCACAGTAATACAGGCATGTTGCTGGGTCTGAAGACTTGAGGTGGAAATAGCGGTCTTTGAACAGGATCGGATTGAAATGTGTCCCAGGACTACACACTTTAATCCAGCAATATGTATAGTTAAAATTTTTACAGTATACGTTACCTTATGGGCTATTTGGTTATTTTGTTGTTGTTGTTGTTGTTTATTTTTTTACATTTTTTTTCAAATTGAATTAATAAAAAGTCAGTGCATTCCAGATTTAGATGTAAAGATAGATACAGAGATATTATCCAGAAGGACTTACTCATAAATGTTAATAGTTTAGAGATGGAACACTGGGCTATGTTTACTCCTAATTTTCTTAATTTTAAATTAAGCATGCATTGCTTTATAACCGGGGCAGGGGGGAGGGGTATAAAACAAGAAGAAATTATAGACTACTTTCCAATGTATTTTCACCTTTTTCTGGTAGACAATACCTTTACTAACAAGTCTCTGGTACTAGATCCTGTCCGGTGTTGAGGTTCTAGATAACACATCATCACCCTCCTGGCTGTGTGACTGGGGCGGTAAGAAGGGTGGGCTGGTGCAGACAGAGTCTGGGGCACGCTCACTTGGGAGCCAGAGTGATGCTCCCCTGCCACGGTCACTCACCTTAATGGGAGGGCCACTTCTTGGAGTATCTGGAAGCTGCTGCAGACATGACTATGTCCTCACTGCCTTATTTTATATCTGTGTATAATAAGGAGCACATTGTTGAGATCTTTCTCCATTATTAATAGTTAGCTATATTATTGTGCCTTTTTCTTAGTGAATATAAAAGCCATTTATTCTGCCAGATAATGGTCTCCCACCTACTAACTAGAATGAATAAGTACAATAAAAATTCATTCAGCAAATATTTGATAAGCATCTTCGATGTGGTAAATACTCCCTTGGATTTGATAAGGAAGAGTGTGGTGAGGGTGGAGGTATATAGTTAAAGATCAGATGTTGAATTTTGCTATTTCTAAGAGCACGTCTCAAGTAGAACATACTACCTAACAAGAGCTGTTCTCAGCACAGTTGACGTAGCTAGATTTACAAGCAGCTTTTGGCAATATTCAGGTATTTGAGAACTGACTTGCTTGCATGTCAAGTTTGTGACATTCCACCAGGCAGTGGCTGCATCCCAAAGTCCACATTCTTGAGCAATCATTTGTAATAGGAGTGGAGTGGTAGATGGTGAAAGGTGACCTCGGAGCTCCTTCTTTCCTCCTCTCTAGCTCATGCTCCCTTTTTGGAGCAAAATTAATGTACTTCACTGGCTATCACATGTCTGATATTTACATCTGTAAGATGTCCCGCCTTAGGCTCTTTCAGACTGTATATAATCCATCAATGAGTCCCTAATTGATAACACAGTTTCAGGTTGCCTTTAAGACTAGCTGGGAACAGACTCACATAAATTGTAAATGATTTCTTAAGTTCATTTATCCAAAACTAGGTCATGTGTCCATCCATCCAACACACATGTGTATTCTTTTTCTTAAAACCACTGCTGCCAGATCTCTACTTTCTAAATTAACTCCTTGTCCCTGATTCCATTCAAATAACTAATGTTTGACAGTGCATGTGTTATATTATGGTGCTGGTAATGTTTTGTTCAGGTTCTTTCTTGCTTTTATCCCTAGTTGCTCACTCTTTTTTTTTTTCTTCAAAATTCCTGCTGAGCTATTTTCTTGTGCGTAACCTGATCCCTAAAGAGAGTTTATTTGAAGAGTCCAAGGAAAGTTGCCTCTTGCTCTCTTGAGTTACGCAATTGAGGTGAGAGTGGAACTGGGAGTTCGTCTTTCTCACCAAAAGAAAAAGTGTCTGGACTTTCTTTATGGTGTTTGATTTAAAGAGCATTTGAAGTTGCAAACTTCGATCTTGGTAGCATTGCAGTCTTCATTGAGAAACGGGATTCATGGGGTGTCGGGGGCATGTGTAAGTCACGTTACAACAGTGAATGTGCAGGAGGTACAGGTGGGCGCTGGAGGCTGCGCTGCTGATTTCAGCGGCTTCATCACTTCCTTCTGTGAATGGCAAAGACTTGCTGTGCGCCATAGGTTCTTCTCTTTTATCTAAAATGCTGTGAAAATTCTGTTAAATATGCTAACACTAATGCAGTGAAAAGCTACATTCTACCTAAAAATGGGAATAAAAGTCAACCAAACTAGGAATTTCTAGCTTGCTATTATGCCTACTTACCCCAATTCCATGACTGCATTGGTGCCATGGAAGATGTGGTAATTATTTATATAATATCTAAAAACTATTCAGTCACTTAACGATCCAGATGTCTCAAGGTTGTGTGATTCAGTTTCCATTTGTGTGTGATATACACACACATATACAAAGTTAAGTACACAGAGGGCCCTTTTCTTCCCCTTGACTCCCCTTCAAGCTCTATTCCTATATTGCAAGCTACTCCAAAGTCCAGTCTTACAGTTTCTCACAGCCCTGTCATAGTGATTGCACAAGATTTTCAGCCGCATACATCCTCATCTATACTCTGTCGTGACATACGTAATCACAATGGATACAGCCTGTTTTGTTTACTTTGGCAAATGTACCTGAACATTTCTTTTGTGCGTACGTAAATAAATACACTTTTATGTCATTGTAGTAGTGACTACGTAATATTATTGAATTAATGAATCTGCTCTCCTTCAACATCTAGAAAGTCCCAATTGTTCACTCTGTCATTGCTCCCTTGGAAGATTTCAAATGACCTTTCCACAGTTTTACCAGACCGCTGTGTGGCGGTGGACGTGTGGACTTCTCACTGCTATCCTCTTCTCTGCTCGGTCCTTTTCCTTTTCTCCTCGGGCTCCTTCTCCATTGTTTGGTTCCAAAGGGTAGATGTCTCTCCTCACCTCACCACATGGTATCTCCTTGAATGTTCTCAGTTTAGCCAGCACCTCAACTCCCACCATATGGCGCTGAATTCCAGATCGTTACCTCTGTCCAGGACCTATTTCTGGGCTTATTTAGTAGGTAACCAACTTTAGGGCACACATCTCTCAAAAATAAAACAATCAAAACATAAACTTTCCTCTCAGTTTCTTTCCCAGCCTGGTCCACTGTATCCCAGTTACTGGTACCGCCATCCTGCTTACACTGGGAACTGCTCCTCACCTTTTCCACCCGGTACTGCTCCAGGTTTTAGTTAACAGTTTGCCTTGCCTTGAGTCGGTGACCAAATAAAAGCATGAGTGAATGAATATGTGTCAGGTTTTACTGTGTACAAGATGCATCACTAGGCATTTACCTGTGTGTTCCTCCTCTTGTTCGTCACACTGATTTTTGCCAAAAGTCTCGTCGTCCTCTCTTCCCTGAAAGGGGAAACTTGGCCTAGAGTTTGTCGTTCCCAGATGTGTCTTGAGTCTCCTTTGTCTTCTCTGTTGCAAATGCCACAAACTTAGATCTTCATTGCCTTTCTAGAAAAATAATTAATGTAGACATGTCCCCAAAGGTTACCCTACTTCTCTCTTTTTTTTTTCCCAATATATCCCGCATCCTGTAGTATATGTAGGTATTTTGAAAATGCCTGCTCTATAAATCCATTTTTCAAAAACCTCTGGTGGCTCCTCTTTACCTCTGAGATAAAGGTGGAGGCTTTTCAACTTCATTCAACTTCATCCTCTGCTCCTCTTTCTCTTTCCTTAAGCCTTCTGAGCTCTGTCCTCAGGGACTTACTCTCATTTCTTCAGATCACCAGTCTCCGTCATTCCTCCATACTTTCATTCATATTACTGGTTTATTCTGTGATAGAATCAACACCTGCCTTCTCTGACTTATAAAATATTGCTCATTCCTTGGGGCCCAACTTCTTTGCCATTTTCCTCTGACTCTTGTAGGTAAGAATTCCTTGTCTGTTGTAGCTTGTTGTGTTTCCCAGGAGGCAGACTCAGAGCTGGGGACTGGCAGCCTGTGGGGAGAGGGAAGGAAGCAGGACTGAGCAGTGGGAGAAATGGGCTGAGACACAGTTTCAGCGGGGTCCTCGGGCACCGCTAGGAGAGCCGCGGCTGTATGGGCCCTTCCGAGTCGTGGCGGCCCAGCTGAGCTTATTACTTTACTGTATGGCTCATTCTTCTTGTAGAATTTTAACGTCTTACAGTCGACATCTATTTGACCCTCTGCTCCACTTAATTTAGTTTTTTCTGTGCATACTGCTTAATCCAGTGCCTTGCACATTGCAGGTAGGTACAAAGTAAATGCTTGATGAGTGAATGAATGAAAGAAACTAGGATTTTTTTTTTCTGTAATTTTGTTACCTCATTTTTGTAATGGAATAACCAAGACTTTTGAAGGGCCTTAGTGAAGAAAGAAATGTGCTTGTGATTTGCTGTAAGGCGGCACTGGTTTCCTTCGCTTAGCGTATCGGCACATGTGAATGTTGCAGGTATGTAGAGTGACACAGACCATGCAGGTGAGTAATATTAGCCACATGAAGCTAACTGCACTGAGTCCAAACACGCAATGTGCACACGAAAACCAGTCCATCCCTTCTCAGTACCTCATGAACCTTTTGTCTTTTTCTTACCTTGGATACCAAGGAAAGTATCCACTCTGTCTTAAAGATGAGAAACAGGCCCAGAGAAGGTAACCAATCTATCTAGAGTCAAACAACAGATTGTTGGTTTGACATGACTAAACACAGAGTCTTGACTCCCAGCTCAGTGGCCCCCTTCCAATAGGCTGCTTACGATGAAGAGATATGTCTCCATCACTGCCTCCTGACACTTCAACCCTTGTGTCTAAAGCCAAACTTATGATCTCTCTTCCTACCCAAACCTCCTCCTCAGCCCATGTTTCTTTCACGTGTCACTTCATAGCAGCTCTATTTTATTCTTCACTGAAGCTTGAGACCCAGAATCAACCCCAACTCCTTCCTCGCACTTTCTCATAACGACTTCTCTCAGGTGACAACTGCGTTTTAGGGCAGACACCAAGGTAATTAAGACCGAGTTCCAACCCTCAGAGAGTTCACAACCAAGTTGTGTGAGTGTGTGTGTGTGTGTTGGAGCAGTGAGGAGGAGGAGAAAAATCAACAGGTACAGTTACAGCATGGTGCTCAGTGCCATCGTGGTAAATTAAGCCCTGGCACTCGACCCAGACTTGTGAGGTTGAGTTGTGTCTTACAGGACAGCAGGGATTATCCCAGTGATACGCTGGTGGCAAGCACATCTCCCATTTCAGAATCTGTAGAAAGTGCAGACCACATAGATCTGTGTAAGAGGGAGTAAGTAACAGAAAATTAAGATAGTACTAAGCCTGAATTTAATGGGCCTTTTGTACATCAGTCGAAAGAGTTTTGTTTGGGGGTTGGTTTTTGTTTTGACTTGTTTTTAGGTTGATGTCAACAAACTGACGGGCTTTAAGCAGGGGAGACAAGAGAGCTCCATGGAGAATGGATGAAAGTGTAGTCAGCCTGCAAGGAGAAACACAGCAGACTATTAAAGGTCATCCAGAAGTGGGAGTGGTTGGGGGGAGGTCGCGGCCAATTGAGGAGTGAGTGGGATGGCAAGAAGTGGAGAATCGGTGTACACTATGCTTCTAAGTTGGCTTGGCTGAGAAAAGGAGAAAGGTGGCTGAACCCTTAGAGGTCAGACAGAGGAAGGCTTTTATTGTTATTACTGTCACTGATAGTTTTTTAAGTTAGGAACACTTGAGAGTGTTTATGTACTGAAGACACACAGTATAGAAAGAAAGTGAAACTAAGGAAACAGGACAGTGACGTTTAATGTCTTGGTCCAGTTGTCTCAGACCTCAGTGATCATCAGAGTCACCTGAGTGCTTTGTCAAAAATAGCCATTTTTTGGCCCCCACCTCAGACCAAGTGAACCAGGATGTTGGCCGGGTAAAGCTTGGGCATCTGCAGGTTTCAAAGTCGATTGTGATGCTCAGCCAGGCTTGAGAACTGCATCCTTGTTATTCACTTACTCCGTCCGTGAATGTTGGAAGATCACCTGGACCTTTGGGTCCTTTGGGAGCGGCCTACTAGAAAGGAAGAAGGTAGAACAGTAGATCCTATACTGATGGCGCCAGAGGGTTATCTGGACTCTGAGCCCCTGACCAGGCTGTCTCAACTGAATCAGGGATGGAATGGGCTGGTTATTTTGCATTATAGAATTAGTTAGAAGAGACATGACAAGCTTGGAACAGAACCAGAGATTTAAGGATGTCCTCTACTTAATATTTCACTAAAATAAATACAGTGGGATAGGCGAGTCAGGGGTCATTAATATTACTTTGGCAGTGGGTTTTAGCTAGCATAAGCAGTGTGATGGATGAATCACTGGGCCACATGCTCTGGATTCGTTCAGCTCAGAACTCAAGTCAGTCTTCCCTTTCTGAGTCAGAATGCCTTTAACTATATCATGGGAACAGTAATATCTCTTCGGTGAACCTGCACATTCGGGCTCTTGTTAGCTGCCTGCATAGTAGATAAAACCGCATAGGATGTTGTCACAATTAACTGAGCTAATATATATGAAAGACTTAGTAACGTGCTTGGGACATGGTTAAATGCTCAGTATGTTTAGCACTTCTGGAGCAGTATAAACATTATCTGGGGTCCATGAAATAGAGTGTCTCCTGAATACATGGGAAAGTGATCCTCAGGATGTGAGCGAGGAGCAGGAATTGGAAGGATGCGATAGGGTATAATGCCAGAATTTTTGTGAGGAGCCATCAGAATGTTATTTTATTTCATTCCCCTCCAAAATGATGGCTATTGCACAGAATATTACTGAAAGGTACTATGTAATTTCGGGTCTGTTGGGGAAGTAGGTGTGTTTTTATATGTCTGCAACTTTGTGTATTTAGGACAGCTTTTATATTTTGCATTCGGTAAGCTGTGGGAGGTAGATAGCTTTGGGTGTTTTGCCTGGTGGCGCTGGGCCGGGCATCAGAAAGTCCAGAGTTCCTTGAGGTGGGAGGCAACACGCCCCTCACAGAGCATCTTTTGTTGTTGTTCCTGCCCCTAGTGGACAGTATTGGGAAAAACAAGCGACGGCGCAGCTACAAGCCTTTGTCATCCATCTCTTGCCTGGTGATTTAGGCATTGAAGAGGGTAGACAAGACTTTGGGATCGTTGTTGGTTTTGTTTTGACTGATGAGGTTAGTGGCTTCAGAACAGGTCAGATATAGATGGTGAAATTGGAAGGAGAATACTTGGGGGCCATGGAATCTGGGGCCCATAAGTTAGAATTACCCGTAGCTAGTTAGTACCCTGTGTGCAGGCAAATTTTGAGACTCAGTAAATAGGAGTTGTAAAAAATAAGTAAGTGCCTGAAAGGGGGAAAGGCACATCGTTAGGGACTTTTCTGATAGCAGTTTATGTGTTATAGTTGAAGAAAAATAAGCCATTGTGCTTTGCAAAGTTATTTGTCTTTGCTTAGAATTAACATAGGAACTGTAAGAAAGACAAATAATTTGTTGAAGGCTGTGCAGAGAGGGATGGAGGGGTCAAGCTCCCTTCAGAGAACAAGGTGCCATCACAGGTAGTTCTTCATTCTTTAAACACCAATACTGAGTTTCTCCATTATCCTCATCTAAGTGCTTCTTGGTACTGTTTGGACATGTTGTTTAGTCTTGGATCACTATTAGTGTCTCGTGGTGCTGACCTACAGCTCCTAAATCAATAGGGAGTAAAGATGCTCTTTTTTCCTTTTTTCTTGTTCTTTTTTGCATAAACTTGACCAAACCTACCCAGTTTTAAGTGTGCTCTTTCTCTCTAGTTGTAAATCTGTGCACTTCCCTCCTATTGGCCTTCATTCTTTGCTGTCTTAACACTTTTCTCTTTTGGTTGCTAAAAAGGGTTTTTGGGAACACCTTGTCCAAAGCCATTACTTTGCAGATGAGGAAGTTGAGGGGATGTGGGTGAAGAGCCAGATCATCATTTACCAGGTCACTCAGCAGGTACTAGCTGACTGCTTCCTGCACACCAGGCATGTGCCAGGAGACTGGAGATGGGATGAGCAAACCTGACCTGGCTCCTGCCTTCATGGAGCTTACAGCTCCTCTGCATGAGACATGCCTCAAATCACTTCAAAGACAAACACAGCAAACGTTGCCCATGTTTGCTGTGAAGGAAAACACTGGGTGCTCTGAGGGAGGATGATAATTGAGGGAGAGTCTCTCTGAGAATGTGAACAGGGTTATTCCAGACCAAAGGATCATCTTGTGCAAAGAGCTTGGCACATTTGCAAAACTGAAAGAAATAGCTCTTAACGTGGACAGTGCAGGGAGTTGGAGAAGAGAAAGGTGAGGTTGGGGAATAGGAAGGGGCCAGACGGTACAGAGCCTCCCTGAGTTTGGACTTAGTACTAGGGATGGTAGAGTGGGAAGCCTCTGAAGGGTTTTAAGCATACCCATGGTGGAATTTGATTTCTGTTTTGATTTACATGCTGTATAAAGAGTAAATTTAAGGTCAGAGGGCTTGTCAGTGTTAGAGATGGGACTTCAATCCGTGGCTTCTTATTCCCAGCCCATTCTGGTTAATCAGGTCTTCCTTCTAGTTCCTAAGTATCAACCCGAATTAGATAGAAAGTGCAAAATAGCATTGGGCCTGTGTCCAAGTGGCTTACTTATGCTTGCTCCAATGCAAAGGAAAAAAAGAGAAAAAAAGAAAGAAACCTACAAAGTAATTAAGAGATCTCAGCTATATAATGTCTCAGTTCAATAAAAACCCCTTCTATCATCCAAAATGTGTTGTCTGGTAGATGTCCCTCGGAGTCATGAGCACTGTAATTACTGTTGACTCTGCCTTCTGAGCTGTGGCTAGTGCCTGTGCCACTTTCTAGTTAGGCCAGCTTGTGGGGTCGGTGGCGAACCCCATGACGTCGGACTCCCCAGCTGGCGTGTGCCATTCTTAGCAATTCAGCAGTCTGTTTTTTTCTCACAAGATTAAATGCTACTTTAGCTGTACATCTTATTTGTGAAATCATGAAATCATTTCTGTTCATCATGTCTCCGTAATTTGTTTACATTGTATATTTACAGACTAATGCAGCTGATTATTTTGACTGAGAAACACCAGCATGTTTAAATATATTTATTCTGCCTCTCAAGACATGCGCGGTGTGCTTTCTGTCTGATGAGTGCTAACTCACGTCAGCACATATTCAGTAACGTGCAAGCAGCGCAGTGTCCTGGGAATGGCAAGGGCTTTGGACAGACATGCCTAGATCAGATCGTCACTCTTCCCCGGTGGCTTTGAGCAAGCTCTGCATCTGTAAAATGGGTATAATAAACTCCTAGAGTAATTTCAAAAGGCAGCACACCATATATAAAACTGCCCAATAAATTTTCACTATTTTATTATCACATCAGCTTTACTGAGGTTGTCATTGACATCCAGTAAACTTACATGCTTAAAATATACAGTTGACATGTTTTGACACATATAGCCCCATGAAATCTTCAGACAAGCAGGCTTTTTATCCCTCCTTTTACCTGTCTGGTCTGTACCTGTTGTAGTGGTGCTGTTGGGAGAAGGGAGTGTTTATCCCTTTAAAACATTCAGAATGGTCATTGCTCTGTGTTGCTTTAGTCCCGATATTTATTTTTTATTGGACTTGGCATTAGAGGCAAATGAGATTGTAGGATTTATCAAACAGCAGCATTAGAAAACGGTTGAGAAATAGTGCTGTGCAGACCGTCTGTCCGCAGCCTGCGCGCTGCAGCTGTCAGCGCTGCGGCTGTCATGGCGTGTGCACCTCGGTGGGGAAGGAACTGGGCGTCTTTGCGTCAGGGGTACAGAGATAACTCAGGTAGAGACCCTGTCCGCGAGGATCTTAGAATCTCGGGATGAAACGAAAAGTTACCCATCACAACAATAATACTAACTAGAAGGTGGGAAGAGGTAGAATACTAGAGGAATTCAGAGGGCGCAGTAACTTCTGTCTTGGGAATAAGCTCCAGTGGGGAAAAACCATTCATTGCCTCCTTCGCGTGTGTCTGTCTGAGGTGGGTGTGCAGAGCAGCTTTACCAGACACAGGACCTGCCCGTGGAGAGCTGAGGGGCTAACCCTGTGCATCATGGGCTGTTGGGCTGGGCATCTGCCCAGCTTTTTCCTGGATGGTGTCCAGCACTTCGGAAGAAAGGGAGTACGCAGGACCCCAGGCCAAGTTTTCCATTCGCCAGAACACCTAACTGACTCGTGTGAATGGAGAAGCCCCCTCTGGGTTGCCTGTGTGGATAATGGGGCTCTCATTCACCTCCACAGCTAGGTCAGTGAGGGGCCCGCCTGGGGTGCACGCCACAATGAAAGATTGCTTCTGGGCTCTGGGGTCCTTATTACCATCATATCCATCATCTTCTGCTAGTACCAAATCATGGATGAAATTTAATCAGATGCCAAAGAAGTTCTCAGCGGGAGGATTGGAGGAACCTGGCCTGATACTTAAGCCCTCGTGCTGCAGTGATTATAAGGAACCAGAGTGGCGGTTTTTGTGTGTGGTGAGAGCAAATGTATCATGCACTGTATGAATTGTGATTTATTTTTAAAACATTCTTGCTCTCAATGGCTCCCCTTTTAATAGTCTCATTGTAGCCTGTTTATTGTTACAGATGTTATTTTTAAATGAGGTCATTGAGCTTTCCTTTACTTCCAAAGGCAGCGTTTGCCTTTTTATTGCTGGGTTGGCGGGGCCGCCTGGAGAACAGTGCTAGTATGAGATCAAGGTTAAGGCTCCAGACCCCCAGAAGAGGCAGAGGAAAAACCTCTTCCATGTGAGCACACACTCACATCTGCCTTCCCTCTCAGGAGAGACTGTGGTCACATGAGTCCAGGTGATGACCTTGATGGGTAGCCTGGCAGAGTGGCGAGGGGACAGGTATTGTGGTCACACACTGTGTTAACTTCTTTCTTGTCCACTGAAACCTCAAGCAGATTGAAAACCTCTCTGATCCTGGCTTATTATCTGTACCTTGGGGATGATAATTTTTTTAGTGCTAGGATTTTCATGAGGACAAAATGTGCTGCAGCTCCTTGGTGTGTGGGGGGCAGGGTAATTGCTGAAGATGTGAGGCACTGGACATGCTTTGACAAATCCAGCTTGCCACTGGTGTTTGTAAATAAGCTCTTATTGGCACACAGCTACATTCATTTACGGCTGTGCGTGGCTGCTTACACACTATAGTGGCGGAGCTGAATAATTGCAGCTGAGACCATGTGATGGGCAAAGCCAGAATCATTGACAGTCTGGCCCTTTACAGAAGTTTGCCACCCCTTGAGCCAGACCGGAGGATGGCCATGTGGCATTCAGAGCTCTGTGTGTTTTTCTCAAAGGCATCTCACACTTTTCTCTTTGGCTTTGCTCAGACTCCTCCCCTGTTGAATTGCCTTCTATTCCATTTCCCTGTGTACAACTTTCTCTGTGTATTGGATAGTACAATAGTGTTTGTTTTTTGGTCATCTTGGTATATTTTGCAGCGCATGAATCAGTACCCCACACATAGTAACTGTATAACACATCACTGAGTTTGGTGTGGAACAGAGCAAAGGGCATCAGAGAAGGGAGACAGCTCTGATTCCAGGGAGAGAAGGTAAGAAAGACTTCATAGAGGTTTCGGAACAGGATTGCACACAGTAAGGTGGCTGTCACGCCAGCTGCAGATCAGTGACAGGGGAGCAGTATACATAGGAAAGGAGGTCATACTGCATGAGGTAAAGAAGACAAGAACCTGGAGACCCAGGCTTGAATTCCAGCTCGACTATTTATTGATGAAGGCTTAAGCTCTCTATGCAGATTTTCTCAACTCTTATAACTCATGGACATGAACTAAGGAGAGGGGATGCTGGAGGGTTGTGGGGGCAGACAGAGCGGGGATAAAGGGGGGAAAATTGGGAAAACTATAATAGCATAATCGATAAAAAAAATACTTAAGAAGGAAAGAAAAAAGAAAGGAAGGAAGGAAGAAAGAAAGAGATAGAGTAGGGCGTGATGATCCTAGCTTTGTTGTATGGGTTAAATGAGAAAACAGAAAAGGAAGCCTTTCTCTCAATGCTGGCACATTGGAATCATTCCATAAGCTATTATTGAATGGTTATGGGTCTGGCCTTTCAAGTACCCTCGATGCTGTTTCCCTCATTATGGAGTGAGCAAGGTCAAGGTCACACATCTAGTCCCTCTGGAGACTAGGCCTATTAACATCACTGTTTTCCACAGATGGAGGACATACCGCAAGCCAGTAAGTATATGCTGGCCCACCAGGGACCAGTCCAGCAAGGGGAGGGATTCGCGCAAATGAATCATTCATGTTGGGAAAAATAATCCAGGACACATAGTGTCACCATTCAATGTTGAGAGTAATAGCTTCACTTGACTGAAACATTCATTGCATTTTCTAAGATGGGATAATTTTTAAAGGGACAGAAAGAAAATATTTGGTAGAAAATTTACAGCCTTATATCTAGTGGGATCTCTTCATACTACAAGCAGTTTATGCAAAACAGATGCCTGTGGAGCGGTGCCGGCATGCACCTGTGGACTTGACGGTTGTATTTCATATCTCCCCTCCTCCAGTTCTTGCAGACAACCTGAAATCCAACCCTGGAATTAAGTGGCAGTATTTCAGTTCCGAAGAAGGAATTTTCACTGTTTTCCCAGCACACAAGTTCCGGTGTAAGGGCAGCTATGAGCATCGCAGTAGGTATGTTGACTTACTTGCTAAAGTTTTAATTACTGCTTAAGAGTGATCTGTATGAAATATAGGCTCCTCATTTACAAACACATGGCTCTGCCTCTGGGCTGTGGTTTTAGGAACTTGTGCTTGTTCTGAAATGATTTCACTTTTGAACGTAGGTTGAATGTGGAAGTGTTAGGGAAAGGCAAATGACAGAGTCCAGAGCTTTTCTAGAACCATCAGACAAGCCAAATTAAACAAGATATTTACTAACAAAATTGAACTGATTGAAGCACCCAAACTATTCTGAGCTCTGACATCTTTGGTGAGACAGAAATTGTAACATTGTACCTTCTCCTGAAGTCCAGCTCTTAAAGACTTGATAGCCCATCTCAGAGTAGGGTTTGTGATGCCTGGCTCGCCTTTCTGTGATATTCTGCCTGGCCAGCCTTTTGAAATGCACAGTCAAATCTTAGCTGCAAGAAGGGTGAAGGTTGTTAGAAAACATTGGATTAAAAATCCGTCATTAGCATGGAAATGACTTGAGGTTTTACCACTTAGCCAGAAGGGCAGTGATGGAGAGATGGTTTGTATGACAAGACTCATCAATTTACCGAACGAACCCCTTGGGCAACGGTAACTCTCCCTGGGCATCCCCACAGTTTCCTGTTTGCAGTGCCAGGTGTTTGATCCAGAACTTCTGCAGTCAGCGCAACGTGCCCCCTTTCCGGAGTCTGAATTAATTGGAGCTTCTCTTCATCTAATTTTCATTGGCTTCTCAGAAGAGAAATGAGATGGCATGCTGTTTTTAATGAATCACCTGTGAGGGACAGTCCAAAAGGACAAGCTGGACCTTGTCACAAATCAACATTCACCTACACTTGGCAGGTTTCATGCATCCCAGCTGTAAATAAGTTGTGATTTATGTACCCCACCGACGCAGTTTTCACCAGCTTGCTGTGGCACCATGAACACGCATTCTACTTACAGTTATGTGAGTTGAGCAAGAAAGGGGAAGGTGTGTCCTTTAAAAATCCATTCACGTAGCTTGGAGGACCTAAAAAAGTTCAATATTTCACATGGTTGTCAGTGTTCGAATAGTTAGATTTTCTTCTTTTCGGTTCCCTCATTTCCGTAGCCACGTCTCCTGGATTCTTTCATCCCATTTCCCTGCTGGCTCAACGGTATCGACTAATGGCCCCTCAGCATCAGTGCAGGACTTCGGGCTTGCATGTCCACTCGGCAACATGTTAAGGGTGTTTGGGACTTTGCCTACATTTTTTAATTGGTGCCCAGGCTTTTGTGACTCAACTGGCATCTAACATTTCACAGAAAAATCTAGTGTTTGAGGGGTGTCAATAAAGGAGAGCATTCTCTTGAGTCTGATTTGCTTTCTTAAGCTCCCCCTAATTTGTTCCAGCTTTAAAACTGTGAATAGAGACCTCATTAAACCTCTTCTCACAAACCATCCTGTGCTGCTTTGATGGGGAGTATTTCTCCTTTGGAGCTCCACACCCCCCCCTTTTCTTACTGTTGGCAAACAAAAACCTGGCAAGAAGAGTGGCTATCACAGACTTGGACAAATTTGATGGCACGGTTTTAAATGCTTAGATAAGGGGCCTTTTGGTGGCTGACCTGTGTGAATGGCTTCAGTACTGAAAGGAAAGGGCCCTCTTAGCACTAGCCTTTGTCTTGAGGGGAGAGAACCAAACCTGCTATTCAAAGCCGCCCAGCATGCTCCCAGATTATGGGCTGCCTGAGACTGCCATGAGATTCTGTCAGTCTGCCAGGGAGGACCCCGCACTAGCGAGAGGACCTTTTTCTCCCCCTGGTGCGCTCTCTGCAGCTTGAGGGGGCCACCCAATCCATTTCCTGTAGCAGGGTGTTGGATAATAGTGACAGCATCGTCAGGAGCAGCTGAGAGGGTTGGCCTCTGAGGAAAAGCTAGCCTTCCACAAGATTTGCTGCTTAAAACCTTCTCCTGGTTGCTTTAATCTTTAGAAGACAGATGTTACCAATCCCTGGTCTGCAGACACACGCTGTTGTTTTGGGGTATAGTTTCTCCTCCTGTGCCCATCTCTCCATGTATGCGTGTCCCGTGGAGAAACGTACACGCCAGCGTGCCCGCACACCTGCCGTGCTCGCAGCTGTGTTAGGTCGAGGCCTTTTGCTCAAACCAGGACTGACTGCAGAGAGCTTCTGCTCCTTCTAGACCGATCTACGTCTCTACAGTCCGGCCGCAGTCAAAGCACATAGTAGTGATCCTGGACCACGGGGCTTCCGTCACCGACACCCAGCTTCAGATCGCCAAGGACGCTGCCCAGGTCATCCTCAGCGCCATCGACGAACACGATAAGGTGACCGTTACCCCAGTGACCTGCCTGGCATTGGCTTGGCCATAGCACCTTTGTAAAATCACTTTATGTTTTATGACATATATTTTTAAATCCATCTTTAAAATGACGTTGGGGAAAGAGAATGGCTTGGTTTTCACTCTAGTATTTGAGGAAGCAGCTGCCAACTCTGATTCCAAATCTCTTTTCAAACCACCCCCACCCAGCCAAGGTTTGCACTTCTTTTATGCCGCCTGTAAAGGCTTCTGATTAGCTGTGACTTTCACACTGGAAGTTATGCTACGGAACAGAAGCGCGAGGGCATGGGTGTCGGTGGACGGTGGATGGCTGCACCTTATCTGAAGACGGGTGGGAGGGAAGGGGGCGGGGGGGACTGCTGGAGGCTTAGTAATCTCTGGGACACCTCAGAGACGCTGTGTTCACAGCCAATGATATAATCTATTGCCTGTGGACGTTTTCTGCGTCGTCATGTTGACTTTTCCAACTCCTAAGGTTTTACTCCCTAATGTAGTTGTTTAAAACACACACCCCATGTCTTTACCCCCACCTCCAGTTGGAAAATCAAGGTGGTTAGTACTTGCTAAGATTTTTTTCTGCATGAAGTGCTTTTTTTTTAATGTTATATGTGAACACCATACTGCTGACTTCATCTTGGAACAAAATCAACCTCTAGGTTCCCTCCCTCTTACCAATCCTTAACTAATCCTTTTCAAATTTGATAGATGTATGCCTCCAGGCATTTATTTTTAAACTCTCAGAAATCTGCAGACCTTCTCATTCCTTGGGCTCTTTTGAAATTAAAAAAAAAAAAACAGGACACCTTTACGTGGTAGAATAACAAGTTTCTTTTTCTTGCCTGCAGATCTCGGTGCTGACTGTGGCCGACGCGGTCAGAGCCTGCTCGCTGGACCAGTGCTACAAGACGTTCCTGTCTCCCGCCACCAGTGAGACGAAAAGGAAGATGTCCACCTTCGTTAGCAGTGTCAAGTCCTCGGACAGCCCTACGCAGCACGCGGTGGGGTTTCAGAAGGCGTTTCAGCTGATTCGAAGCACAAACAATAACACCAAGTTCCAAGCGAGTAAGCGCGTTTTCTCAGAGGACTTACAGACTGATGGGTAAAGGATGGCGATCGGAAAGCATTATAAATGGATCGCACCACGACGTCTAGAGGGATTTTTTTTTAAATTGACTTAGGAGAAAGTGTTTGCGTGTTGTCACAGCGGTGATCTCATGCTAGGGTCTTACTAGATCTCCTCTTCTTTTCCCATCAAAGGTACTCAGTCTGCGCAATTTCTTCAGTCCCAGAGCCTCCTCTTTCTGCCTCTTTATTAAGAACATATCCCCATTTGTTTACCAGGGGAACACCCACTTCCTTTTTCATGCCGATTGTCATCCTTGCCTCCTCACTGACTGAGAGTAGACGCCTGCTTACGCCCAGGGCAGTGGGAGTCCCGGCCTCCATCCTCCTTCTGTCTCCTAGCCAGCTGTCATTTAGATGGACATTGCCCTTCAGATGTACAAAGGCACTCTGATTTAATTTTATGTATCAAAGAAAATCTAGAATTAGGATGCATACTAAAAGAAAGGATATTTGAAAGAAGACACATGCTTTGAAACTATTGAAAGAAATCTATGTAATTTTCCCTTTTCTATTTGAAAATCTATTTGTAGGGTTTCTCTTTAAATGAATGTCTCCTTGAGATAAATTTAAAGAATATCTTTTAAGCTCTTTATTTGTGTGCATTAAAAGTGAGGCAGCATGGATAAATGCGAAGCACAGTGCCTGGCACGTGGTGGGCCCTCGAAAGAAGGAAGCTGCTCTAGTTACTGCGACTAGTGATGGTAGATGGCACATGAGTTCTGTGTTTCAGAGTATTACCATCTCATAGCTTATTATTATCATCTCACAGTTTCCATGAGTCAGGAGTCCGGGTGGAGCTTAGCTGGCCGGCTCTGTGTTTGGGATCGCACAAGGTTGCAGTCCAGCTGTCAGCCAGGTCTCTGGTCTCAGTGGAGGGTCGGAGTCCTCTTCTGAGCTCAGTTGTTGACATCACTGATGTCCTTGCAACTGTAGAATCCATGTCCGGTTGCTTCTTCAAAGCCAGCAGGAGAGCCTCTTCCATTTCCTCACGTCAGGGAAGGCTTTAATGGTCTCATCTGATCTAATCAGATCCACCTTCTCTTTCGATTTAATCAGGTTGATCTCCCTGGTGATCGACTTATTAGAGACCTTAATTCCATCTGCAAAGTCACTCCGTCACCTTTGCCATCGTCTGTTGGTTAGAAGCAAATTACTGATCATGCCCACACTCAGGAGGGGAGGGGACTATGCAAGGGTGTCAGTCATCAGGCTCATCTTAGAATTTCCCCAACCAGCCCTGAAAAGTGCCAGCTACTTATGACCAATATGACAGGATGGCCAAGCATAAAGTTCCCCACAATTCAGTAAGACCAGTGGATAAGGCTGACCTCTTAAATATTCAAGATTCACAATTGGCTAGTTGGTCAATGCCATTTACCTGTAGGTGTCATCTCCCAGGTGCTGTCTACCTGTCGGCACTCCTCAGTGGAAGTGTTCTTTCTCCTTGATTCTTTGGCCATGAAACCAGCTTTGGAGTTTAAGTCCAATTTTGATGAGTACACTAATTAAATCATGGAGAGAAATGTCGGCCTGGCAGTGGCCAGGCGGTGAATGGGAGTCCAGCGAGCCTGACTCCCAGTGGGGTGACATGACAAGGACTGTCCCTGGGGCGTCAGCAGCTCAGGAGCGCCTGCTCCGCCGGGGCGAGGGGGGGGGGGAGCGGCTCTTCTGTTCAGCCTGTGTTTCCAGGAAGGAATTTCTGCCCAGTGCTGCCAGATCTTCTGTTTCAAGAGAAGCCAGAAATCTGGATTTTTATGTGAAACCCCTTAATTTTCAAATGCGAACGTTTGTTCCAGCTCTAAAACTGTGAGTAGAGAACTCATCAAACCCTTCTTACAAATCTTCCCACACTGCACGTTAGCAGAAGGCTACTTTGGTGGGAAGCGTTTGTCTTCTGTATGTCTTGTTTGTTTGTTTTTAATGTGCAGAAGAGTCTTTTTTAGGCCAAGTCACATGTTTCTCAGGTTCAGCACTCAGTTCTCCACTTAAAGCTTCTCCGGACAGTTCAGAGGGGGAAAAAGAGCCCATTGGGTTGCATAAACAAATACTTCAGGAATTGGCATTGTCCAGTTTATTCAGGAGAGATTTGAGGTGCTCTCAAGCAGTGTGGCATAGTGGTTAAACATGCGGGCTTTGGATTTCAACCAACGTGGTTTCAAATTCCTGCTCTGAAATTTTTCTAACCTTGTGAACTTGAGTAAATTATTTGATCTCTCCGGGCCTGATTTCCTCATCCACAAACTGGGGGTGATAATAAGATCCAGGATTCCATCATAAATATTAAATAAATGTAGCTGTGGTTATTACGATACTCAGTTTCCTCCAAGACGTCCAGCTAACCTAGAGCAGCTGCCCCGGGCATCCTAAATTGACCTCAAGCCTGAATGTGACCAAGGCCCACTAACAGCCATGGCTAGAACACAGTGAGGGGTCTGTATACTCCTCCTAGGAGCTTGCACTATACATCACTCCTGGTCATTCCACAGACAATTATTTGGCACCTACTCTGTACCTGGCACTGTTTTAAGGCCATGGGATGGCATTATTGTAATGAGTCAGACCTACCTGGTAGGACTGTTGCGAGGATTAATCTGTGCATGAAAGTAAAGTATCAGCCCCATCTCAGTAACCAGATAAACAAAAGATACATGTCATAAATTATTGTAGCTTTGCACTAATAAGAAAAATCTAAAACTTTTATCCAGTGCTGGCTCTTCTGCAGGCATATGGTAGATCTATAACTGATACCATCAATGCATTTGGGTTGTTTGTCCTGGGTTTGTTACTGGGGTGATTGGTTGGTGGGTCACTTTATAGCAGAGGAATAAGATGGTTCAGAGTGGCAATCTACGGGTATGGTCAAAGTCCAGATCTGAGTTGTTCCTTCCTTTTTGGTGTTGACCCTAAGACATGCAGATGGCCTGGACAGGGGCTTGCCAAGTGGAGAGTCCATTGCATTTTCTTCTAGGTGCGTGCTGTGTTACTGCTCTGCCCCAAGCCCCTGTAATCACTCATCCCTGACATTACTGATCACAGGGTTTAAAGTTCCACTAACTGAGTGACTAGACAGAATATTCTAATACGTAAAAGTAAGTCAGACCAAAATTTGCAGGTGTGGTATCTAAGAATAGAAAAATAACTCAATTTTGATTGAAGAGAGGACAGGAATGGAGTCAGGGATGAGGCCGAGACAGTGAGGATGCTCATCAAGTGTGTATCTCATTGCCGGGATGGAGAGAAAACACCCTGGCTGCTAAAGGAACTCATGGGCTACAGGCCTTCTAGCTTTCCAAATACGGGCCTGTGCCCCAAAACCAGGTCTCAGTGACAATGTACTTAATCAGAATCCTAAAGCTATGTAAGAGCTCAGTGGGTTTTAAGTCAGGAATTTATCCAGGTGCGTCCAGGAATTTATCACACAGTACCTTTGCCTAGGGCAGTGGATTGTCTAATAACTTTAGAACAGTCTGAAACTTTAGGTGAGATGTTTACAGGTGTGTATTTGCAACACTGCAAAAATGTTATCACCTAGTTTTAACACAGGGTTATTCCTAAGCTTATGGATTTTTCATGTGTATTTCATCAGTATTCACTTCCTAATTTCTGATAAATAAATAGTGTGATATACATTTGAAGTTAGTGTTTATTAGAGATTTTTCAAGCATCAAAATTGGCTTTAAGACTTGCTTATATGCTAAGTCTTAGTAGTAACTAAGGGATAGCAGCTTTGAATGGATCTACTTCTTTGAGTCAAATTTTATTAAATCAGTTCATTTGCCTGCAACATTGATTCAACATAAATGATCTATTCAACTCTGCATAATGAAGGATACTTTCAAAGTCTAAATTGGAAATCTATAAATTGCAGAAACTTCAAGCATGGTATCATTAACATTGTGAGGATAATTTTTTAGAAGAGTAACTGTACACATTATCTGTTGCTGGTTGACAAATTGCCCCAACACTCAGTGATTTAAAATAATAAGCATTTATTATTTCAGTGTCTGTAGGTCAGGAATTTGGGCACAGCCTAGCCGAGCACCTGTGGCTAAAGGTGTGCCATGAGGTTGCAGTCAAACTATTGGCTAGGGCTTCTCGAAGTTCAACTCAGGGAGGATTCACTTCCATGTTCACTCAAATGGGTGCCGGTGGGATTCGATTCTCAGGGCCTCATTTCCATGCCTCTCCACAGAACAGCTCACGAGGTGCTGTCTGGCTTCCGTGAGAATGAGAGAGCACCCGAGGTAGAAGCCACTGTCCTCTTATAACCTAACCTCTCTCTCGACATCCCGTCACCTCTGCTGCAAGTCATTAACTCCAGCCCACACGCCCAGGGAGACCACTGCCCAGGGATGCTAATGTCTGGCGGTGGGATCACTGGGGGACCAGCTTGGGGATCGCCTGCTGCAGCAACTCTGAAGCAGCTTCAGTTAAATGACAATAATTAGGGCCTGAAGAAATAAGCATATCACATATTGTATAAATAATGTATTTCTCAATTAAAAAAATGTAAACTGGTACGCAGGATGTCTTAACAAGTCTGTATGGAATCAGAGAATCTCAGATTAGAAAGAAAATGTAAAAATCACGTTCTCTTACTTCCTTACTTCCTTCCCTCCATTAAAGCCACTATTCATCCTCTGTCTCTGTGTCTGTCGTGCAGGAAATCTATCCTTTTTGTTTTTGAGTAAATCCAGTAGAAAGGAGTTCTTCGCACTGAGCTGAAATGACTTCTCAATTAACTCTGCCCGTTAGCCCCAGTAGGAAAGAGTTTTGATCTTGAGTCACAGGTGCTACTTGACGCCACTCCTCGAGTTCGTTTGTGTTTGGGTATATGTTATGGTTTCTTCTTTTGTCTTGTGCCCTCTCTTGGCCGTCACCCCTTTGCTTTCAGTCTTTTCTTAAATTAACTGATGAGTTCTCCCAGCCCCCCGTGAAGTAAGTCCTGTCATCCCCGTGTTGTGGGCAAGGACTTGTAGGTGTAGAGAGGTTCCAAATCTGCCTACATCACCCAGACACAGCTTGTAGGTGCCAGAGCCGGGAGTTGAACACAGGCAGCCTGGCTCCTATGTCTGTTTTATTGCTTTTTTACCCTGGCGAGTTTTAAAAATAAAAATGATGTGAAACTACTTAGTGTGGGGAAAATAACCACACACGATTCAAGAGCCCCTGGAAGAACCACCATTTTTAAAGGCTGGTCCCTCCCCTACCAAGGAAAAACAATGTACATTCTTGGTAAGAACCCTGAGTCACTAAGGAAAAGATTAAATCAGGTTCTGAATCCTCATTTTCAGAAGGCAGGAGAGACTTCCATTTGGGGTAGCTAAATTACCTGAGCCGTGGGTGCCTGAAGGAAATCTCCTTTTATCTGGTAAATTTATTAGGAACACCTCTTTCCCTGACAGTGGATGAATGAGGTCTCGTTGCCCACAAAGGCCGGCATGGCTGAGAAGCGGAGGCGGGAGATGAAAGCCGCGCATCAAATGCGAAGGAGCAGGAGCAGTGGGCCGGGCAGGTCCTCGAGGCGGCAACGTCCAGGGGACGTGATAAAGAAACGGAGCTGCCGCCGTTAGCCAGAATCCAGCGTAACAATTTGTATGTTTTTGTTTAGATACAGACATGGTCATAATTTACCTGTCAGCTGGCATTACATCAAAGGACTCTTCGGAAGAAGATAAAAAGGCGACTCTCCGCATCATCAATGAAGAAAATAGCTTTCTAAACAACTCCGTGATGATTCTCACCTATGCCCTCATGAACGGTAGGTAGTGTTTCGAGATTTCTCTTTCGGATGAAAGTTCTCTCTAAGTGTGTGCTGCTTTCATAAAAATAAAAAAGAACCCTCGCGGTGTGCTTTGATGAAGGGTGTAAGGAGAGGGCAGCTCAGCAGCTCCCTTCCCAAGCCCGGCTTTCTCCCTCTAAATGGCATTCAGGGCGTGTGTGAGACGGTCCTTTCTCTTCGTCGCTCCAGCCAACAGCTCGTTTCTATATCTTCCCCAGTGACGTGGTCTTGCAGAGGAGTCTGCATGACTCCTTTTTTTTCCCCTAATTCTTCATATTCTTGGATTTTGATACTGCATGGAGGTAACTAAGTTTTTTCTCTGATTTAAGGAAGTCAAGGTACCGACCTAGATTCTCCTGCGAGACTGTGAATATCACATTTCCCCACAGACTCACACCGTGAAGCCTCTTCTGCTGCTTGCTCCTCCTCAGCTTCTCAGCTGTATAACGGAGACGAATACTACCTACTTGGCGGGGTTGTTGTAGAGATTGGCCCCGTGTATTAAACACCCAGGACAGTGCCTGGCACCTGCACGAAACTCATTAAAGTTCTTGTGGTGTTTTTGTTTGTTTTTTTGTTTTTGCTGTTAAATCAGACATTAATTATATGAAAGGATTTAGTCAACTGGCAGACCTGAGGAAATGCTCAGGACCTTTCCTTCTATCCCCAGCCTGTCCTCCAGTCCGACTATAGCCCTGTGTTCCAGCCTCTCTGCTGTGCCGTCTCCCCGCCTGTTAATGCGTTGCTCTCTCTCAAAACATCTTCAGACCCCTTGTTCTCTGCTCCAGGGGGCTGTAGGCTCTTGTTCCTAAGAGGCCACGTCTCGGTCCAGCACCCCTTCCTGCCTACGGCCTTTATTTCTCCCATCCACTTCTGGAGTTCCACGTAGAACCATGTGGCTTTAGGGACAGCGGTTCTCCTATTTTAATGTGCTGAGGATTCCTTGGAGTTATTTTTGTGAAAAGCAGACTCCCAGGCAGTGCCCTCCGATTTTCTTTCAGACCCTCTTGGGTGGGGTCATGGAATGTGAGTTTGGGGCAGCGCGATCCTTTCCCAGGTACTTTGTGGACTGCCCATGGCAGAGCACCAGGTGTGCGGTCTAGAGGTTCCGGGTTCCAATCTCCATTTGTTAGCCGTGGAGCTTATTGCAAGTTACATCATTGCTTTAGGCTGCAGTTTTGTCTGTAAAATGAAAGAATAAAATATACATTGGGTTGCCATGAAAATAAGTAAACAAGATAGGATGCATTTAAGGTTCCTGACACAGCACCTGGTAGGTGACCAGTCCCTCAGAGCAGGTGAAGGAGAGAATGAAAGACTGTGATTTCCGTCCCAGGACGGCTCTGCTTCTCCCCGCTCTGGGTCGCTCCCTAGTGTGTGTGCGCGTAGTGCTGCGTTCTGCGGCCTGTTAACTCGGCAGTAATGTGCTCACATACATACTGGTGTCTCTTCCCTCCTCTTTCCACCAGAACTTGAGCTTCTCACGAACAATGCTTTAGTTCCCTGTGTATTCTGAGCACAGCCAAGGTGGGCAGAGATGGCCTGTTCTTGTCTGGGACACATACCTTTCATTGTTATCTCCTGGTGCCAGTCGCTCTCTTTTCATATGGCTAGCTTCTTGTAAGAGGAAGGAAGGGATAGAGATAAGGAAGGAGGGGTGTGGAAGGAAGAAAAGAGGGGAAAGCAGGGCGGCGGTGGGGGGGGGCGCAGAGGATAGAGGAGGGGAGGGAAAATTTATCAAGCCTACAATATAACCTATGCACTGAGGTTTTAGAGCTGTATCATACAAAGTCCCTGACCTCAGGAAGCTTATAACCTAGTGAGAAAGACAAGGCAGATACATTAAATGCAATAGTACAGGAGTAAGGAAACATGAAAAGAAGTGATTGCGTCTTCTTTCCTGTTAGATCTGAAGGTCCGCTCAGGCAGATGCTGAGTAAAGAGGCTTCCTTGGACTCAACCGTCTCTTCACGGCTCCTAAATCTTCCCACCCAGAGTATCATCTGTACCTGCTGTGCCCCTGATAGTTTTGTTCTTGAAAACCCCTGGCTACTTCCCTCGAGCCGTCCCTGTCTCTCCTTGCTCCCTTTAACCTAGCCGGACACACAGCCTCACTGCCCTTTGTCCCCCTCTCCGAGTGCTGTCTCTGCACACGTGCACGGGCACCGACCCATCCCCTTACTCTGTCAATTAGGCTTTTAATAAGGAAATAGGGCCACTCTGAGAATTTTGGTATAACAGATTTATCATCAGGATTCCAGTGTACAAAATGATGGGGAAAACTGGGAAAGTAAAGAGGAGTTGACAGTTCAAAGTTCAGCAACCAGCTCTGGTATGGGTGAACAAGTTGGAGCCTGTAGGAATCTCTAGAACCTAGAAACAATGAAGACCATTTAGGAGGCCAGGTGCGAAAGTCGATGGGAGGTTCTTGGCTCTTCCTGGCTGCTGCCTCTGTGAATTCTGAGTGAAGCATCTGGAGTAGGGTCACCCTGGGTGAGCAAGCCAGCAGCTGGGGAAGGAGACCAGATCACATCACAGTGAGTGAGACAAACTAGGACATTTTGGTCCTCCTGCATCTTTCACCATCTCTCACTTCTCCTCTTAAATCTCACAGCACTTCACTTTTGTTCACCTTTAACCTGGAAGCATAAAGGGAAGGGGATTCTGGGAAATGTAGTCCCCCAGCATGACTGTTGCTAATAGAATCATCCAGCATACTTAAACCAGTCTGTACCTCTACTGCCAGCCCTGCATAACAACATTTCTTGATAGGCTGATATAAAATTTCCAATCTTTGATAGCCTTGCATCCCACACTTTTCTTCTTTAGCTAGAGGATGTTCCTGTTAATTACTTTTCTTTTACATTTTGAGAGCACCAAGCAGTACATGACAAAGAAAGAAAATGTATTTATTGCCTTAAGTTGTCTCCTTTTATCATTCACCTCTGGGAGTGTCTGAGCTTCTTAAGGGTGTAAGGTCAGGGGTCAGGGATCAGTCACATGTTTGTGTTGTCTTTTACTCCTAAAGGTACCACTTACCCCCATCTCAACTTTATGTCAAGCAAAGGGAACAATAATCTTGTTCTGACTTTCCTTAAGCATTGCATGAGGGAACAAAATCCAAGTTATTAAAATACAATATGTTAAGAAAGAAACAATACCCATTAGATACTTCTGTGACTTTAGAAATAAATTCACAACGCTAAGAGTGTATACACTCCCTATTATAAAATGCTAATGTCACATGAGGTAGGTGAGCAGTGAACTCTTCGGATTTTTTTTTAATGACTAAATAGTTCAAGAACAAGAGGCAAAGCCTTTTTAAAACTCATTGGTAGGATCTCAGTATTGATTGAAATCATTTGAATTTGTTTACAGTGGTACCCATATGGGATCAGTTACTAATCCTCTTGACTGTGTTCCAACAATAGCAAACCAAAATTTTTAAAGGTTTATTAAATTTTGTGCTATAGATTACAGATGTTGTAGAACAATACATCCCAATATGCCTAAATCTTTTACAAAGTTTTAAAACTGTCTAAACGTAAAAAATACACATAAAATACATCAAATACAGTATTACCCTAACAATATCATGCATGAAAACATTTGTAATTAAAATGAGCTTAAAGACACAGTGTTTGGAGGCATCCTAAATGCAATGCATAATTCTTTCATTAGTTGCATGAGACTTTGGCAAGTGTTTAATAGGCGAGGAGGTAAGAAATGAAATGGTAAACCTCTGTCCTTTAAACTCTTACAACTTCACCTACTAATTTAAATTAAATGCAGACTTCTTAGTCCTGGCTTTTGCTTTCAGATGTTAAATGCAAAAAAAATACTTTAAATATAATTAAACTTTTAGGGAAGAACATCTTTGCTAAATGGGGCTTCTTTATTTACTCATGTGTTTTTTCATTGTTGCCTTTTTTTTTAAGATTTTTAGTATTTTTAGAGAAATTGGAAGAGAGGGAGAGACACTGACCAGTTGCCTCTCATGCCCCCACCTGGGGACCTGGCCTGCAACCCAGGCATGTGCCCTGACTAGGAATCGAACCAGTGACCTTTCAGTTTGCAGGCTGGCACTCAATCCACTGAGCTATACCAGTCAGGGCATCATTGTTGCCTTTTAAAGAACCCCTTTGCACTCTTGACTATTTGAGGAAAGACTACACATTAGGCTTTGTTCCTCAGCAAGAACTGGTATCTGTGTCCAGATTGTCTCTGCAAAGACCTCTTTGGCAGAGGGGTCATCATTTGGCAGGGATAATACAAGACCTCAACCATGCCCTAATATTAGCTGTAAACAGCAAGGTTATTATAGACATATATGCCATTTTGCCTTACATTGTTTTTCCTTGGCTTCCCATTTCAGATGGGGTGACTGGTTTGAAAGAGCTGGCTTTTCTGAGAGATCTGGCAGAACAGAACTCAGGGAAGTATGGCGTGCCGGACCGGACAGCCTTGCCCGTGATTAAGGGGAGCATGATGGTGCTGAACCAGCTGAGTAACCTGGAGACCACAGTCGGCAGGTTCTACACCAACCTTCCCAACCGGATGATTGACGAAGCTGTCTTTAGCCTTCCCTTCTCTGACGAGATGGGAGATGGTGAGTTTGGAGGAAACTTCCGGCTAAGAGAAAGGGGAAAGGAGTGGATGTGAGTCCACGAGGAGCGTGATTTTGAGTGTTGTTCAATACTTGCTTGTGAGCATTGGAGGGTCTGGGCAGACAAGGGAGTGGACATTCTTTCTCTGGTCAGAGGGTTGCCTGACCCCACTGCACCCTATTTCTTCCTCATGGCCCCAGCTCAGTCGACATAATGAGCAGGAATATCTAATGTGAGGATTCTCCCATATCCAAAAGTTAGTGAATTGGATCTAAAGAGTAACTTTGCATAGCTGGTGGTAAATAAAGCTCAACAGTGCTTACAATTCAGCCTCAAAGGCAAAGCAACATGGTATAGTCAACAAATACGGGCGTGGCATAAGGGAGGATTTCACATCCCACTCTACAGCTGAGTTGTTCTTGGTAACTTAATCTTGTTAATTCCCATTTGGTCATCTGTTAAAAATGTAGTAACGTTTTTCGTGTAATCAATTTTTGAGGTTATTAGGATTATAAGGTTTATTAGTGCCTGGCTTTCTTCTCAATAGTAATTACTGCTCTTGTTTTATTTATTTTACCTTTGTTGTTATTGCTGTTTGTTGTT